>JAKSZT010054561.1:5169403-5204515 GCA_026826555.1 Tolypeutes matacus | reverse complement strand
TGTGGTAAGGATTCAAGGAAATATTTGTAAAGTGGTTAATTAGTACAATGCCTTCCTTACAAGATAGCGATGAAAGATAACAAATACTCCTCTTATCATTTAGTTGAGCAAAGCGAGCTACATATATATTTCCAATTTCAACCAGGAACCTATTTAATGATCCTCTAACCATTTAATAAAGTGCTGAGAGTAAAGTGTGATCTCCATGAAGGAATTTATCATTCTGTCCTAAGAAATGTAATTTTACTACATTTAGGCAAATAAAAAGCATTAGCTTAAGTCAACTTATATAATATCCTTTCTTATGGACACCAAGTGGAGTCTTGTTTAACGGTTCTTTTTGTTTGTTTAAATACAATTTTACTATAAGACGGTAGAAAGCTAAACCACTTTGGGGTTTAGAATCAACTGGCATTAAACTAGCAGGAGCTTGGTTACCCCTTCTTAATACAGATGTAAGGCCTGTCGCCGTTACTCCAGAACAAAGCTCCCCACCCAGGCACATGCACGACTCCCCAGCAGCTCTGGAAAGTCAGGCAGCAAATTACAGTCATTTTCTCACTGGAAGGAAATCGCCCCCATTTGCCTATTTTAACCTGTTTTATTGACTACTGCCCTTCCTACCATATTTTTAAGTAAGAACGTTGCTCAAAAGCCCCCACCCCCTCCCTTTCACATTTCAGCTATTCCTTGTTTGGAAGCTGGCTCCCACCTCCCACTCCTAGCACTGGGTCCCTAGCCATCGTTCTGCTGCCCCTCCACCATCACCCTTGGCAAGACACCCAATGAGCTCCCATGTTCCTCAACCTTCACCCTGTCTTTTCAGAATCCCAGCCATCATATTCCAGGCTTTGCCAAGACTCCTTTCATCCTTCAGTTTTTTCCTGGGTTTTTCTTTTTACCCTCTGATTTCTAAGGCTTCTACTGTCAGCAGCCACCTCACCAAAGTGAGTCACCTCCAGGTCTTCTACTAAATCCTTTGTCCCTTATTTGTCTCTCTTTCCACCTTTTTTCTTCATCTTTTCTGCCCCAGTAAACTCCTGGTAGAAAAGCAGCAGATAAGGAGCTTTAGAGCTGATAGGGCCTTGAGAGAGCATCAAAACCAACTTTTTTATTTTATAGATGAAAAAAACTGATGCTCAGAAAGATTGACTTCCCCAGAGCCACACACACTCAGTGAGTGGAAGAACCAGGAGTAGACATTACCACATTTCTAATTCCCAGTCACCCTGGCTGCTGCTTCTCATTTAGCAGAATTATTGATGCCATTATTTTTCCTTTTTAAAAATACACAGCCTAGGACCTAGCTTCCTCCTGCCACTGGCAGGCTATTATCTCTGTAAAGATTATCTTTTCCCTTCTTATCTGTATTAGTCAGCCAAAGGGGTGCTGATGCAAAATACCAGAAATCTGTTGGCTTGTATAAAGGGTATTTATTTGGGGTAGAAGCTTACAGTTCCAGGCCATAAAGCATAAGTTACTTCCCTCACCAAAGTCTGTTGCCACATGTTGGAGCAAGATGGCTGCTGACGTTCAGGCTGCTGCTGCTTCTTAAGGCTCTGTGGTCCCAGGTTCTTCCAATATCAGCTGTAGGCCATCAGGCTCTTTAGGTTTTGTCTCTCTCCCTGGGGCTCAGGCTTGCTTCTCTCCACAAGGTCATCTGTAGACTATCAGGTGAATGGCTCATCTCTCTTCCTGGGGCCTCTGCCATATCTAAACGAGCCTTCTCTCTGATCGTCTGTGTGCTTACTTCCTGGGCTCCAGCATTAAAACTCCAGCATCCAAACTCCAACTCACTCCTCTGCTCTGTGGTGTAGTTTTCTCTGTGAGTCCCCGCCCACCAAGGGGGCAGGGACTCAATGTCTACCGACATGGCCCAATCAAAGCCTTAATCATTATTTAATCAAGTGAAAGTGAAACCTCTGAATCCAATATAATCTAATATGCCCAGAGGGACAGACCAGTTTACAAACATAATCCAGTATCTATTTTTGGAATTCATAAACAATATCAAACTGCCACATTATCTAAAGACACTGACCTTCCCCTTACTAAATCTTTTAGTGGTGGGAATTCTGGAAAAAAATTTTCTTCTAAGAATGTATCTTTTTCTACCATCTCCCAATTCCCATAAATACATCATAACACCACCCTTTTTAAGAGCAGCATGAGCACCAGATAAATGCATCCTTTCACTTTGTGACCTTGACAAATTCTTTTTTATATCTGCCTACCTAGGAAATGTTCCCTACTTATTCAACTTTGAGTGGACCTTTGATATTTATGACAGAAACCTCTTAAGAATTCCATGCCCCAATACACAGTTTAGATATTAGGGTAGAGAAGCAGATTCTGGCCATTAAATTTTAAATCAAAGAATGGCATCTCTAGTTCAATGATGGACTTACTTACAGCAGAGAATTGAGCCACTCTGGATTCAAAATTTTAATCCTTAATATAATTTTTATATATTAGTTAAGAATTATCCCTTCCTACTGTTCATAATTTTCAAATATTTCTGATATTCAAAAAATGTTTAGAGAATACTCAAAAATCTACTATAAGAAATAAACCACAGCAAACAGCATTGCTGTCTCAATGTACCCATCCCTGATCATATTTCACACTCCCCTCAGCAAACATAAACAAAAATCTGAATTTGATGTTAATAATGTTCATGTATGTCATTATACTTATATGTTACTAACCCTCCATAATATATTTAACATTTTTTGTTTGTAAACTTTATATAAATGGTACAGGAAATACATCCTTTTGCAACTAGCTGGTTTTGCTCAATATTGTGTAAGATTTACTCATATTGATATATGAAGCTTTAGTTATTTTCTTTGCTGTACAGTATTACATTTTATTAAAATTACCACAAAACTTAAAAAGTTGTTTTTGGGAAAAAAAAAAAAAAGGTTGTTTTAGAAAATAAAAAATCAGGTTTTTTTTTTTTTTGAAACAAAAAAATAAAGTTCTTTTTAAAGTTAAAAAAAAAAGAACACAACACAATTTTTCATGCACTTTCCTATTTATAGTTACATTCAATTTTTCAATATTACATACAATGCCATCCTAGACATTCTTTTTTATGTTTCCTATGAATACATCATAGTTTTCTAAGGTGTAAGTAGGAGCCAAGCTGTATAAGCACATCCTACGCTTTAGGAGATGTTGTCAAATGATTCTTCAAAATTGTTATATCAATTTACATTCCTATTCACAATGTATTAGTGCTCTCACTGATGAATCTTACCAATGCTTGTATTACCAAACTTCAAAACCTTTTTCTAGTCTGATGAGTGTGACAGGGCATCTCATTTTAATTTATATTTCCCTGATTACTGGGGGGGAGGGGGGACACACAACTTTCATATGCTTACTGGTCATTTGCTTTTACTCTTTTTTTGAGCAGCCTGCCCATCTAACCTTGGCCTATTTTACTACTGGGTTGTCAGTTTTTCTTATTATTTCTTATAATATTCCAACCCTTTTTCAGTTACAAATGTTGCAAATATCTTTCCTTTGAACATGGTAGTCTTTTCACTTTGTTTATAGCACAGATTTTCATGTTAATGTAGTTAAATTAGCAATCTTTTCCTTTTTATGTCCTTTCTGTGGCTTGCTTAAGAAAACATCTTTCTTTACCCCGAGAAAATAAGAATAGACTCTTACATATTTTCTGCTAGCAATTTTAAAGCTTTGCTTTTACCTTTAGATCTTTAATCCAAATAAAATAATTTTTGTAGATGGTATGAGCTAGAGGTCCATTTTCTTCTCATCATGAATTATCGAATGAGATATTTCCAAGTATTGAATAGACCATCCTTGGCCTACTCACCTGGAATGCCACCTGTCAAATATCAATCTTCTATATAGGCTTGGACCATCAATTTATTTTATCCCTTCATTTTGCTGCATTAGCAGTTTGTATTTCTGTGAAAATGGCCCAGAAAGTTCTCCTTATCCAAGGAAAAACAAAGACTAAAATCCTACTGTAGCGGGGGAATACTAAGAAGTCAATGAGCTGAGTGACTCATTTCTAATCCAATAATGTAGTTATTCTGGGGTGGGGGTGGGGGTGGGGAGATTACAAGTCACTACACAGATGTTTGAGCCTTTGAGTTCACTTAGAAATTGATTTTAAAAATCCCAAATGCCAAGGGAGTAGTTAGAAAAAGTAAGTGTTGCAATAGCCGTGACCCACTTTTAGTTCTTATTCATTAACTTTGTGCCCTGTTTGGTGTTTTTCCATCCCTCCTAACCATTTTTTGTGTGTTTATTTCTTCAATGAATTTAAATTTAATAAAACAAGCATGTGTTTACCACCTATAACTATATCCAGGTGAGGGTATACCCTGACGACTAAGCCACGGGGCCTGGGTCCTTGAGGCACTTGGAGTCAGTGGGGACACATAAAGGGTCATGGCTGACTGTGACAAGTCAGATTAGGATAAGTCACAGACTAGAGGTACACACTTAAGGGGAGGACAATTCATTCTGTAAAGGGAGGTCAGGGAATTATCACATGGAAGCCATATCTACAGAATACCCTTGGTCTTCTACAAATTTCTCTCGAAAAGTTCCAGTAAAGAATCAGCTACCATAAAATAGGGAAATAATATACCATTGTACCAAGATACTCTTCCTTCTATGCAATTAGCAGGTTCTAGTTTAGTTCTGCCTTCAGAGTATTATACTCAATTTGATAAATTATCCACAGCTCCAAATGCACCCTACCTTCAAAACACATGACATGTAAAGATATGGAATTACTTACACATAAGGGGGTGAAACCGAACTCTATAGGTAAGAACTACATTAAAAGGCAAATTCCCCTAAATTTATTTTATTTATTTACAAACTTTGGTCTAGACATCAGATTTTTGAGAGTTCTTGTACTGCTAACTACAAGACAGACCTAGATGGAGAAGATTGCTCTTGCCCACGTGTCAGCTTCACATGAACCACATGCAACCAGCTGAACCCAAGGATCCTAGGTACACTGACGATCAGAACATTTTCTACCAGTACCTAGTGAAATGACACTAATTCCATTCGAGGCACAAACAATTAGAGGCAAAACTACTAAAGTAACAATGGCCAGAAAACACACTGTGAGATAATGTCACATGATACCTAGGTATTCAACCACTGGAGCAAAAATCTGAGTCAGCCTTGGAAGCTGGCAGTCAGCAATAAGGTGCCAAAGAGAGGGGCCTTGGCATTTCTTCACGGTCAGACGCTTCTTAACCCCAGAGGATTTGAGTCATTTCCCAGAGACAAGATGTTCATTATTAAAGAATTATAAGGGGGAGTGGATGTGCCTCAAGTGGTTGAGCACCTGCTTCCCACATGGGAAGTCCTGGGTTTGGTTCCTAGTGCCTCCTAAAAAAAATCAAAAACAAAAACAGGGAAGCAGATGTGGCTCAAGCCCTTGGGTGCCTGCCTACCACATGGGAAGTCCCAGGTTCAGTTCCTGGTGCCTTCTAAAGAAGACGAGCAAGATAGCGAGCTGATGTGACAGGCTGGTATGGCGAGCTGATGCAACAAGATGACGACACAACAAGATAATGATGCAACGAGGAGATACAACAAGGAAACACAATGAGAGATACAACAAGCAGAGAGCAGAGGTGGCTCAAGTGATTAGGCACGTCCTTCCTACATGTGAGGTCCTGGGTTCGGTTCCCAGTATTTCCTAAAAAGAAGACGAATAGACACAGAGAGCAGACAGCGAGTGCAAAACAATGAGGGAGGGGGAGGACTAAATAAAATAAATCTTTAAAAAAAAACAAAAACAAAAAATAACAAGCAGAAAAAAACAAAAAAAAAACAACTCAGGGGACCTGATGTGGCTCGGGGGTTGAGTGCCGGATTCCCACATATGAGGTACCAGGTTCAATCCCTGGGGCCCTGGTACCTCAGAAAAAAAAAAAAAAAAAAAAGCATTAACAAGAACACATATACCAACCAAAATAGTAGCAATTACTTAATTAACTGACTTGGGAAATACTTAAGAAACTTACAAAAAAAAAAGTTTTAAAGTATTTTATAATCTGCAAACACCCCCAAGAAATAAATTTCATAATCTCTGACCTTCCCCTTCACTAAAGAGGGGACGAGAGAAGAATTCAATTAGAAAATAACTTTCTGATTTACCTTCCTGAAGTTACTGCGTAAGTTCCAAGTAATAAAACTTCCAATAATAAAAATTCTATTTTTTAAATAAAATTTCCTATCATTTCTAGTCAAGACTGCATTCTTAATTGTAAAATAATGGGTTGAAACTCAAACTTTTTAGTGGGCAAAACAAGTAAAATACTGTATGTAGAATACTATAGCTGAAAATTAAAGGAGATAAGAAACCATAATGGATGAATTCCTGGAGCTTCTCTCTTGCTATGAGGATGATCTCCAGGCATTCCATGTTAAAGAGGAATAATTAGGAAGGCAGGGCTCATGCACTGCGAGTGACGCAGGCATCCCCTTCATTTCCATGCTTAGACACCCAGCACTGTCCCTGGCCCACCCTGTAGAGAGTCCTTCCTCATCCGCCCTCCTGGCTGAACAATCTACCTTCCCTCAGTGTTACTCTTTGGTTCTCAGAGGCTGAGGCTGTTTCTTCCTTGACCTCTGGGATGTGTTGATATCTTTCTGAAAGAGTCGGGTGGGACAAGCAACAGTATTTTTCAGATTATCTGTAATTGCCAAAGGCAGAGCATGTTTATGATCAAACTCCTTTAAAAACCCTAAGAGTGGTATCAGCCAAATCTTGATTTGCTGAGAAAGTTTTTGCAATAACCTTTTCTCTAAAGACATCTTAAAAGAGCAGTTTCTTTGCTAAATCACTTCTGACGTTGTTCCCCGATTTCTGCGATGGACCTGTAGTTCCTCTGCGTCCTCCACCCGAGGGTTGGGTTGCAGCATATTTCCTTCACGTAGCATTAGCAGGAGTGTCAAACAGATAGGACTTGGGCTTGTTTTTCATTATTATAGTTATCCCTTCTTCAGCGGGTTGTGTTAACACAAAGTGAAATACTCTGAAATCTGTATATTGCAACTTTAACAAAAAGTCTTTTTTTCTCTAGTTCTGAATAGCACATAATCAGTCAGGGATTTAATTCTCATTAATCTTAGTTTCCCGCATAGACAGTCTTTGAATTATTATCAGATGTTGTTACTTCTCTGCACACAGAGACAGTTCAATGGAAGGAGGGGTGAGGAGGGAGTAGGAAATTGAAACACTGAGGTGCCCTGAGAGGCCCTGCCTACAGCAAAAAGGTCCTCCAGAATTTAGAATAATCAACCCCTAACTGAATTGATCTGCCAGCACCCCTACAAATGTCCAGTGCTCACTTCCCATAGGAAGCCAGGCCTAATCTATACAAATGCATATCATTAACAATGGGAAAATTCAAAACTGTGCACAATTACACAGGGGATCAAGAGCAATCAGTCTCCAGCACTACAGTGGAAAGAACTAGAAAGTGGGGAGAGAATATTTTGGAATGTGGAAAGATTCCACTTCACCCCCCATTAACCTTGCTCCTTGTCAATGTTTCTAAACAAGCTAGAGTTTGCTTTGCTTTGCTTTTTCAATTTTTGTTTTGTATTCTCATCATAGCCATACAGTAAGTTCATTTACCATTTCAGTCGTGTCTCTAGTTCATAAATCCATTATTTCTTCTTCTGCAAGCTTATTAGTCTATTAACAACCTCACACTGCGAGAACAAATTAAAATCGGATAACCCACCCAGCTTTTGACATCACTTTCCAGCTCTTTAGCAATCTCTTCAAATACTGATAAATCTAAATATAGAAGAGCAAGAAACACTGGGCTGAAATAATTTGGCTGAAATAATTTAGTGTCTTAGTGATTAAAGCAAAAACATGCAATCACCAGATCAGAGCCTCCAAGTCAGCCTTGCAGCTGTCATATCTGATCATTGTTTATTTTGATTTATTCATTCCCAAAGTACTCCCAGATATTTAAGTATTTCTAGTATTCTGGTACAAAGGTATTAAGAAGAAAGGGCAGTTTTCAAAGATCTTAATTTTACTGGGGAAAAAAAAAGAAATCTGAATATCAATCCAAATAATTCCCTCCGGTTGGGAAATTCTATTAAAACCCAACACCAGCATTGGATATCAATAATAATCATTAAATAGTATGACATTCCACAAGGCCAACAAATGACAGAAGAATTCAAGTAAAAGCTGAACTAAGGGAAACATACCACATGGGTCTTCAAGCCTCATATCTAAACAAAGGGGAAAAGTATATTCAGAAATACAAAGTAAAGAAAAGTTCTCTAAAAAATCTCTTCACAAATTTGTTCTTCCATTAATCCGAAGTACAGACTGGATATCAGAATAAAATCTGCAAGTTTGTGAAAAATTATTCTCTTTGGATAGGCATATCAGGTAAAGGTGTTTTAAAAATCAAGGGAGCTCTCAGAAGGCTTTCAATTTTCCAATTCCACTGATACATTTAACATGTCGATGGCGAACATTTTCCATTCTATCTTTCCACATGCCTACACAGAGATACTGCTATTTTCCCACTAAATTGTTTTAAGTTGTTAAACACCCAAGCAATAGGCCAGATTTCTGAATGTCTCCATATGCTTACGACAATATATAGTCAAGCCATTCTTTTCCTGATAGGACAAATTATTATGTCTTTACTAGAGACTGCAGAGATTTAAAGTAGTGGTTTGCAGTTTTAAAAAGCATTCATGCCCATGTCGGCAGTTTCAGGAAGTTTTACTGTTGAACTATCAAGGAAGGTAATAAACATTTGTCTGGTTTCCCATTTAGTTTTTCAGTACTAGAAGAAAATACAATACAAGCTAAATTTCCTCAAATTAGATACTTATATCAGCAACAAAATTTTATAGACTGCTCCAGCTTTAAGAGGTTTAAGTGGAGAAATAATGTCCTACAGAGAATGGGCAAATGACCTTTACTATAGCATGTGCATCATTTAATGAACTGGAATGACTAATCTCAGGAAAATATGTTGGATTTAACTTCTTTTCCCTCCTCCCCTCTGATCCCAGTCCTTTGAAAAGTGTGATCTGGCAGAAATGGTAGCAGTGTCAGACCAAACCAGCTTCTAGAGACTCTAGAAAATCTGTAGCCTCTAACATCAAAGCTATATCCATCACCTTGTGAAAAAAGAATATGGCTGTCTTCTAGGTGTGAGGCGGAAACTTCTATAGGCACTTTAACAAAAAAATATTCCCCAGGCTACAGGTACAGAAGGGTTGTCTTTTGTTAGATTTCTTCAAGATTTGCTATGCTTCTGTTACCACAGAACTAATCCACTTTTAGAACTGAAATCAAGTTTAAGCAGTGACACATTCTTCAGATGGCAATCGCATCATTCTGGTAGAGCAGGCCCAGGACAAATCACACAGATATAACAGCAGCCTGTGTTTCTCTCAGATCTCACTTTATCTGAATTTTCCTGAAAATGCAGAAAGTATTTTATTGTATTTTCAATTTACCCATTGAACTTCCCATTTTTGAAGAAAAGCCACATTTCCTTAGAAAAACAAGTCTCATTCTTATGGAAAAGTCTTCACCACAGTTTTTTTGACTGTGGCATTGTGCTAGTTGTAACAGATTTAGGAACTAAACTTTTATCAGCACCTAAGTATTCTTGGAAAGAAATTCTCACGTAGTGACCTGTTAGGTATTCTGGGGATGCACCCTAGATGGCTGCTGTCCCAATTAACTGATAACAACAAGGCAATATTCTCCTCCAAGATAAAGAGTGGTAGATTCACGGAGATGACAGGGGTCTCACAGAATAGCCGTATGTGTACAAGGGCTGAAAGGTATGTGTATGTGTGGATAACAGGGCTAGGAATTTTGGTCCTTTTAAAATATATATTTTAAATGATAAAATTAAAAAAAAAAAAAAAAGAACTACCTGGTTGTATAATAAATCAATGCTTTCTTGTTTAAGCATTTTATGCATACTCAGCAAGCTTTTTTAACCCTAAGATGAAAAAGTTAAATATTGAGTTACCACACATTATTTTCCTCATCCTCAGAGATTCCTACAACACCTTTTCTGGTACAGCTAGGGTTCTTTCTTTTTTGGAAAGGAAAAAACAAAAACATTTCAGAGACAGATGCTTTCATTCATTCAACCCTATTTCTATAGTACTGTCTATGTTTCAGGTACTGCAATAGCATTGAGCAGGAACAAATGAAGTACATACTCTTATGATAGAGCTTATATTCTAGAGAG
Source organism: Tolypeutes matacus (assembly GCA_026826555.1). NCBI lineage: Eukaryota > Metazoa > Chordata > Mammalia > Cingulata > Chlamyphoridae > Tolypeutes > Tolypeutes matacus. The sequence continues at coordinate 5,194,241 of JAKSZT010054561.1, read as the reverse complement.
GGGAAAGTGAGACAATAGTTTCCAATGGTGATAAGTGCAATGAGAATAACAAGGCTAAGGGATGTGACAGGGGCAAGGCGGGTGGGGAGAGGGACTATTTAGACAATGTGGTCAAGGCAGGTCTGGCTGCAAAGGTGGTACTAGAGACCTGATATTCAGTGGCCAGTTATACAAAGAAGACAGGGTGGGAATGGGGGGTGAGGACGGGGCAGGAGGAGATCCACAGAAAATAGCAAGAGAGAAAATGTGCAAAGGCCCTAAAGAGGAAAACTTGATACATCTGAGGAATACACAGAGCTCCAGTGTGGTTGGAGCAGCCAGCAAAGGGGCTAAAGGGTAGGAGAGGCTAGAAGTAGACCTCAAAAAGGGAGACTCTAGATGGTTTAGGATCTTGTAAGACACAGCAAGAAACTGGGATTTATTCTAATTGCAACATGGGATCATTTGAAAGCTATAAATGGGAAAGTTACATTTAAATGATTTTTCTTGAATGGTTCTTCTTAGGGAGTGAAGGGTGAGTATGGCAGTGAGGGAAAGCAATTAGGTGGCTACTCCAGGGGTCCAGGAGAGAGGATGGTACTTCAGACTAGGGAGGTAGCAGTTAAATGGAGAAAAATGGATGCATCAGAGATGTATTCTGAAGGTGGAACCAAAAGCAATTGCTGGTTGATTAGATGTGGAGGGAGAAGAGAAATGCAGGAATCAGATTACTCTAAGATTTTGACTTAAGCAGCTAGGTGGGCCTACCAGGGCCATAAGAAAGGAGACACTGGGGAAATAAAGGATTTGGTGGGCAATCCATAGTTCTGTTTTAGCCATGTTATATTTGGGAAGCCTATTAGATAAAAAGTGGAAATGGAAATGGTAACTGGACAGCTGGAGAGAGATCAGGACTGAAGATATAAATTACTGAAAGGCAAGAAGAATTGGCTAAGATCAGTGTGGTTCAGATTCATGACCTTCCTCTGTTACCTGCATGTGCCTCCAGTATGGTCTCTGAGACAGCTCTTGGTGGCCAGCAGGAGGCAGTCCTGGGTGAGGCATTGACTCTGAGCCAGGGAAGTCTTACTGGTCTGACCAGGGACCACACCATACTCACTCTTAACCTCTTGAAATACTAAGCTACTTTGCTGTTGGTGATGGTTATTCCCACTTCTCAGCCCCATGGTTGTGTACTCCCTGTGGTAATAAAAGGCTGAGAAAAAAGGAAGGAGGATATATTTAAATCTAGGCCTGAGAATGACAGCCAGGATTGAATTCTGTTTGTGCCTATTCCATGCCCCCACCACCACAGGTTATTTTCTCCTTATACACACGATGTGTGCCCTGTCTGCTCTCACAACCCAAAGAAGACAGAAAACTAGTGGACTGACTATTCTGCTGTAATCCTTTGTTCTGTGATTACCAAATCTTGGTCACAGCATCCAAGGAACTTTCCTGAACAACTGTAAAATAATAAAATTATTTTCAGAATGAAAAAAAAAAAAAAAAGATATAAATTTGGAAGACTTAGGCTTATAGATGACATTTAAAGTCCCATAACTGTAAACCTCCTAGGAGCACATATAGATAAGGAAGAGTGGAGGGTTCAGGAGCTGTGGCAAGAGATACCACAAAGCTTCCATGTGTGCCGGGGGGCTAATCTCTAAGAAAAAGTGTAGTATTTATTATAACTGTTGTTGTTATTATGTGTGTTTTGTTGTTTTCCTTTTTTTTTTTTTATTTCAGTCTCCACACTTTCACCCTTGGGACCAGGGATTATTTTGTAAGTTTAAGAACAACAAAGTTCATCTAGCTTAATCACATTGTGCTGTCTCTACTCAAGAACCAAATTTCATTGAATATTATTGAATATATGCCTACATGACAATTTCTTAAAGACAAAATTAGTACCCTTTAATCATATATTTTATCAAAATTGGTCATGTTCAAGTAATTGTTTAAAAAAAAAGAAAGTGTACCAAGTACAATTAAAAAGAAAAATCTCACTTCTTATATCAAGACTCTTATCATATCCTGGGGGAAACTGATTTTCCTAAGGTTAGAAAGCAATTAGGGACCATAGAATTCATGATTATTGAATTCCTACATCAAGAAAAGAGAAAAAACTTGAGGTAATAGTAAATGCAGGAAAAAAAAACTTAAAATGAAGCAATAAGAGAGAGAAAGATAGACAAAGATGATCCCACACAAAGATAGCTGATGTCTGAAGAAAAGAACCCAATGAATGAAGCATAAATTAATAAGATACATGATAGTAGAAAAATTCCTTGATATAAATTTTAAGAGTTGAACTTGCATATTTTATGGAGTATATATGTTAATATAAAGACACATTTTGGTTATGTTGTTGAACCTAAGAGGTAAAGAAATAATTTTTCTAACATCCAAGGCTCAATAAAAGTGAGTCGTTTACAAAAGATGAACAAAAAATCAGACTGGCCCCATGCTTCTCCCTAGCAACATTCAGTGAGTGACAGAAGCCAATGAAACAACTACATATTTGTAAGAAAAAGCATGATCTGAGAATACTGTGTACACACAAAAGTTGTTCAGGAATAAACACAACAGGTAGACATTATCAATCATGAAAGAACACAGGGACTATATATAGTACCTTCATCACTTCTTGAAAAGGACACTGGATATTCTATGATGAATTCTGGCCTATCCAGATATGAATAAAAATAAAGACCTACAAAATGGAGAAGCTGTGGTTAAAGAGTTTGAGATAAGAATTAAAACCATTAAAACACAGAACTAAGACTACACAATTGGAGGAAGCATGGTTACAGAACATAATGTAAATATTATAATCCCTGACAAAGTAAAACTCATGCAACTAATAAAAGCCAAGAAGCATCAGGAGGAAAACTGGGAGGAAGTATAAGGTCTTGTTTATATTAATCAACAAAGTCATTCTCTAAAACAAAATTCCTAAGTCAAAATTCCCGATAACAGAACACCAGAAGAGGGTTTTAAGAATCTTAAACAATGTAAAGATACTCCTTTAAAAGAAAAACAACTCAAAAAACACTTATTTTTAATACATGAAGTTAATATATTTCACAGAGTTCTTTAGCTCTTTTGGAGCAATGTGGTGGGTAGAAGAAAGGAACACAAAAGGAAGGTATAGAAATCCTCTCTAGGAGACTGATCTTTCCATAGAGAATTTTTTTACTATCTAAAGCTGTATTTTATAAAAGTTGATGTTCCAATATAGTATTGAATTAAAATCTTTTAGTAAATATAAAAAAGAGGAAAGTGCAAACATAAGATCATTAAGTATACTCAATTTCTCAGAGAAACAAACCATTTTACCACAATATATCCTGCAAAGCTCTTAATTGGAGATAGATTTTGCAGTTTATAATATAGGAATCTCCAAATTAAAGGAAGAAATTGGGAAATGGAGAAAAAGGTAGAGAATGAACTGAAAATGAAAAGTAAAAAAAAAAAAAAAAGGAATAAAAAGAAACATAAAGCAAAATCCAGAAAAAATCATACAAACCATATATAGAACTAATGTGGGGGAAAAAGCTCATCGAACAAAGAAAAGTTAGAGTAAGGCAAAATCAAGTAAAAACGAAATGAATTTCAAGAGGAAAAATAAAGTTGTGGAGGTATGTGTGGGGAAGGAGTTGGGAGAGAAACCTATATTGAAAATCTAAGATGGAGTTAATGGGCTTTTTACACCAAACAACAACAACATAGTAGCTCCTAAAATTGTGATAAGAGTAAATGTGTCTGTAATAAAAAAACTTACCTATTTTCACAATACACAATTAACTTAGAATTACATAATTATAATAAAATAGTAAAGTTATGTTAAATTGCTTTTTCTTTGAAGTCTTTTCTTGAAATTCAAGATTAGCCAACATGTCTTTACCCAGGAAGGCTTCCTTCTCAGACTGTAATATTTTCTTGGAGACAATTTTTTCCTGATAAAACATATACCACAAAACAACTTAGCATCTATGCATAGAAGAGACCAGACAGAAATAATTTGGCAACTCCCATTCATATCTAATTTTACAGGACAGCTTTATTCCAAGAGTCTAAACAAAAGGAAGAAATATTAGAATGTGTGTAGATATCCAAAGCACATGTGACTATGCCTTTGGTTTAAAAGTTTACTTTAGGTTCGCTAGAACTAAATATCTTTGAACTTAGCTTAGTACTTTGTGTCTGCAGCTGATTAGGTCTATTAGATAGAACCCTACGTTTGGTAAGAATCAGAACTTCCAGCCACTTGGGAATTCCGTGGCTTACTTCGTTCCCTTAGCCCTAGACTCTACTTGAACAATGAGGGGCCATTTGTATTTCCAACACATGCTGTTATTCACAAGAAAAATGTGAATCATAGGTGAAGAACATGAGTGTGCTCTTATTTAGCACACTAATGGATGCACCAAAACCAAGAAGTATGCTCTTTGAATGCTAAGTCAGTTTGTCATAAGATGGAGAAATGGAAAATAAACCCATAGGAAGGAAGTGATGGAATCACATTTACTTGACAAAGGTCTTGATCTTTTATTTTTTATTTCATCATATCCAGAACATCGAATATTAAGACATAATATTTATGTAACACTAAATAAGTAAAGAGGCTTGCAAATAAACCATGATACAATGTGTTCTTATAACACATATATTTTATATTTACTAGAAGAGCTCTTTTAGACATAGACTTATATCACTTTATATCAGGTTGCTCTGTTTCCATGCCTTTTTACTTACAGTGAGCAGCATAATCTTTTTAAAGGCAGCTTACAGGGCAATTAAAACTCAACCTACATTAATTGAAGTGATGACAATATATGCAGTTATTCTGTCTGCCCACACAATTATGTCACAACTGCCATCCGGCTGATAATTTTTAAATGTCACAGATTCTAAGACACATTCCAAATTCAGAGATGTTAAAATGTGAAAACATATATAATGCAGAAAAAATATGAAAAAATATCTGTTTATGTTTAATATAAACAGAATATTTATATTATAAATTTATAAATAATTTATATCAGCATTTCTGATCATAGTTGATGCACATTTTAAGCATTTATATACACATCAGTATGATAAAGAACCTTAAGTATTTTCTTGACTGCAAATGTGTGTGTGTTGCCACTTTGCTGAGATACAAGAAAATTACTTGTGTACATTCAGGTTTTCAGAGGTTATGGTTATTTTGCTCCCAGTATTCTGGACTTCATGGATAGAAGGCATTTTAGAACTGTCAATTAAAAATCACTTAATACTTTGTCACTTTGAAAATGCAGCAACATGTTAATTAGGTACAAAATTTTACACAAAAATGCCTTATGTGGAGAAGAACACAATTCATCGTGTTTCTCTCTCAATGTACACTGTATGTTGCCCTATATATTGGATAGGACAACTGAAATCCCATAAAACTTTATCTAGGGGAAAACAAGGGCAAGATCCTAGTATTTGTTTGAATTGAAAACACAGGATAGGATAAGACTGTGGCAATCTGTTGCTTCATCAGATGCTGTACCACCCAAACCAATGATTGCTTATCACCGAATATCTCTAAAATAGCTAACTCAGTAGTGCAGATTTAGTTTTTCATGAGATTTGACTTTGCTCTTCTCAGATGATTTTATGATTATGAAACTTAACTACCTTCATACTTTATCCCTGCTTTAAAAAAACAACCACCCACTCCAAGCCCCCTGTTTGTCGCACATTAAACACTGCTCCTTGATTCATTTTGAAATTGCTATTTACCAACCCCCTTGCAAATGCCACTACTTATTAACCCACTTTTCAGAGTAGCCCCTCCCTTACTGATTTGCAGAAGTGTCCAGAAGTTTCTACTTCTCTTTCATTCAAATGCCCACCTCTTTATGTTTATTAATAGGAGGTTTGCTGCCTTACAAGATAAGTTACTGTTTCTTCTCCCCCTTGTAGCACCTGCTAAAGCCAGCTCCGCTGACCGGTTATAGTCACTGAGCATGCTAAGCCTCCATTTTAAGGCCAAGCATAATTTGTGACAGATGATGCTGTTTAACCCTGCCTTTCTGAAGCTGGATAGGCCCACATCATCTCACCCCATCCTTAACCATGCCACTCAGCCGCCATTCCCAAACTGGATTAGCCCACGTTATCTTTCCCCATCCTTAGTAACTTCCTTAAGCCTGCCTTCCCCAGAAGGTGTAAACCCCAGCACACATTTTGTACGGAGAGACTGACCTAAGGCTGCCTCTGGTCTCCTTGCTGGTCAACTATGCAATAAAACTCTTTCTTTTCTAGAAATCCTGGTGACTCAGGATTGGCTTCTGGGCGCATTAGGCAAATGAGCCCACGTTGGGTGATAACAATTTCTAAGGCATATAAAATCTTTATCTACACCAAATACTTTTCTGAGTTCTAGGGACAAGAGGAAGACATTCTTTCAAAGTTTAATAATAAAAGGAAAAAAAGGAGGAGGAAAAAACAAAGCTTACAGTTATGCTAACATGATCGGTTAGTTCATTATACCTGCACTAAATTGCCTTATAAATCGTGACATTTGAATTTCTAAAGATTGTTTATTTATTCCTAAGAGGACAAGTCAGGCCTAGCCTTCCTGGAAGAAGAGCAGAAAGCATCTTCACAGTGACAGCACCTGAAAGCTTTCACAAGGCCTTTCAACATTGAATCCCCTTCCCACTGGTCAGACATCCCTAATGTTTTCCATTTCCAGCCACTTTGCTGGTTTAAGGCATTGTCTAGCTCCAGTTTCTGGCACTTAGCATGTGATCCACCTGTTCAAACAAACTGTGCTGGATGAATAGCAGAGGGAGAGGGATGCTGATGTCCTGAGGGAAAAAAAGAGCACCTAAGTGAGCAACTCCCGGCAGCCAGAAAGCACCACAAACCCTGAAGTGAGAAAAGCTATGTCAGTATAAGGGATTGAAAGGCAGAAAATAAACTCTAATTACATCACGCCCTATGAAAAGAAATGAATCACACTACATTTAACTGTCTTTGTCTAGGGAAGAACAGTTGGCTGGATTAAGCCAAATACCAAGACTTGTGCTGTAGGTACAACGTAACATTTACACCTCCCATAGTGATCTGGTGGCCAAGGCAACAGAGACAAGGCGTCAACACATTGCAAGGGCAAATGCAGTGATTCTGGCTCTTGGTTCTAGAGCATCTTGCTGGCTTCTATCCTAGTTCGGGAAGTCTTGATTCAAACTCTAGGTCCTCAGTTAGGCAAACTGAAAGGTATAGGTTCCCTTAGAAAGAGTAGTGATAAATGAAAGATTATGGCAAAGGTTCAATTAGATGAGGTTATACAAAGTTTTTCCAAGTATATTTACATTATTTTCTCCCTTGGAGCTGTAGCTCTGGTGGACTAATTTGAGAGGTGAATTTAGGAACTTGCTGTTCTGCTGATGGGGATGGCCCTTATCTCTAAGTGAAAGCTATCCAGATGTTTATTGACTTCCTCCTATGTACTGTATCATGATGGTACACCTCTTGGGAGTTTCTACACCAACACTGTCTGGCAGGAAAAAAAAAAAAATGTGAACCACATTCATTTTCTAATAGCCACACTGAAAAGTAATAAGAAACAGGTGAGATTAATGATGATTTTATTTCAATCAACATAAAAAGGTTGTTGAGTTATTTTACTTTTTTTTTTTTCATACTAAGTCTTCAAATTCTGGTGTATATTTTAGACTTACAAGAAATCTCAGTGGGGAATAGTTACATTTCAAGTGCTCAGGAGCCACATGTTGCTAGTAACTACTGTATCGGACAGCACAGGTATAAACCTTTATAGAATATGGCAAACTGAGGCCTAGTCTGCATCCTTTGGAAAGAGATGTCAGAACCAGTATCTTGAGGTATGTCATTACTGACCTGCTCTCTTGTCTCCAAACACTGCTCTCTTTTTCGAGAAATTTGATGCACTTGTGTTTTTTATGAAGCTGAGAGTGCCTTAGAGGTAAACCCTACAGATTAATTTTGGAGTTACCTGTCTGCCCATTCACTTGGTTCTTACAGTTGAGTTAAAGGATGGCTTTTATTGGAATGGCTCCCAGTATAAGATATAATAGTAGGATCTGCTGTTTGGAAGGAAGGTGGAAAGATGGCTTGAGCTCCAAAACTCTTACTTCTGTGGGCACAGGTAACCTAAATGGGAAGTGTAACTGCTGAAAGAGGGCAGAAAAATTGCAGCTCAGACTTGTGACAATGCAAACTCAACATCCATATTGGAAACATTCTGCCAGGAGGTGGTTCCATGGGTGAGAAACTCATGTCCCTACTGTAGTCTGTTGTTAAGATGATATTCATCTTCCCTTCATCCTGAACCTATCCTTGGCTTCTTTTCAATATTGCTCAGAGGGCTAGATACTGGGAGCCTCTTTTATGACCTTTCAGTAAATAGGCTGACTGCAGACTGATAAGAACTGCAGGTGTTTTCTCATGCTGGTGAATGTCAGTGACCTGCTGGCCTAGATGCAAGGCTTTTCTGAAATCAGTCTTCTCCCTCTCTCACAGCAGCAGCAGCAACATGCACCACTCCACTCCACCCCAACCCCAAATAGACATTCAAACTAAGTAATCATACAGGGACCTGGCAAGCAGGGTCTATTTTGTGACTCAGAGTGATGGGAAATTCAGCTATAAAGTCAGACAACATAGCCAGTTTCTTTACGTTTTCTCCAGTAATTCACCTAATAGTATTGAGCAATTATATTGTGTCAGAGTCCAAGCTAGACACAGCCTTTACGAAGTTGAGTAACACATGGGTTATACGTCTGGGGACCTGCCATTCAGTACGAGAGAAGACAAGTAAACATAAGTTGCAGGTCCATGGGACAGGGCCTTGAGAGTAGTGTAGCCAGACACTGGGGGTACAGAGGAGGGGCATCAACTCAGACTGGTGGCCTCAGGGAGGCATCTTAGAGAGACAACCCATGAGGTGAGCTTGAAAGGACTTATCAAATTTGGCTAGGTGAAGAAATAGGAAATGCAATAAAAGGAAGAGAGGCGATAATGAAAGTTCATCAGATGATTCAATATGGCTGGCATGAAGACTGCATTGTGGGTAGGGAAAAGTATGGCTACATAGGAGGGTGAAGGGGTCAAAAAGAAGTAAGCAAAAACCAGATTGTTAAAGACTTATAATGCTTACTCAAGAGTTTGACTTTTGTCCTGGGCCAATATGAAACAGATTCCTGTATCAACAAGCTACAGGTTCACTGTCATAAAAAGCTACCACAACAGCCTGTAGCCATTCCCAGGCAGCCATCCACCTGGACCACACCTGGACCTCCTCCTAGGTGTTTGCCCTTTCCTGCCTCAATCCTCTTCCTTCCTTGACTCCCTCCTCTGTTTGAGAGGGAACATCAGTGTGTAGTATTCCAGAGAATAATAAAAGTTAATGAATTAGTTAATGCTTCCTTCAATTTCTGAGAGCCTGTGAGTGGCAGGTACAGGGTCTTAAACAGGAGCTCCTGACTGAATGTAAACAGGCTACAGTGACGACGTGCATCTGTACAAGACCCTCCTCAGCAAGTCTCTCTGGTTGATGTGTTTACTTCATTTCAATCTATGTTTAAGAAACTTGAGATTCTGAAGAGATTATTAACTGCTGAGAAGAAGAGAATGTAAATCTGGTGTATGAATTTAGGGAATACAGTCAACTTGTAAAGAGCAACAATTCAATGAATGTACAGGATGGAGTTTGTCAGAATTCCTAAAAGAAAATGAAGCAAAAAAGAGTAAACAGAGGAAAATCAGGAATCAATTATTTTTAAATAGGGCTTAAACCATTTTTGACCCCACCAGTGGGAGTCTTGAAAGTAACTGTAAAAATGAGACCAAAGGCATCCAAGTGGTACCATCTGATCTTCATTTTTATAGGAGAAAATGAAAACCCTATTTCAAATCAGACTGGATAGCCAAACGCACATTCCCCTCAATTTGATTCACAGGAGGCAGAACACTGAGCCCAGCAGTTGGTCTGGAAACAGTTCACACACAGTGGGTGAAGGTGGGAAGCAAGAGCTGAATGTGTGAAAATTTCCCCTGGGGCTTCAGTGGCTCTTCACCATAAACAGTTCCCACTACCTTAAGGAAAGCCAGGGGGTGCCTGGGTGGGGAGCCTGTGATTGGAACACTGTCATGGTGATGCATGAATAAAAAGCATTCTCTCATGCCCCTCTCAAGAATAATGAAATGGTCAGAATCGAATGTCTACTTATCTTGTCTTCATGCTTTGACCACAGTCTGATTTTTATTCAGCCTTTTTTTTTTTTTCTAACACAACCACCTTCAACCTGAGGGCAAGTAGTGCTGTGAAGACCATGTAAAGAGCAAATCAGTGACTCATGAATGACAGATAGGTCTCTATGCAAAAGATAATGGGGTGATTCATGACCTTTTGGCTTATTCCCTATGCCACAGACCAATATCTAAATGAATATTCAAATGTTTTCAAACTGATTGCTATGTAGCAGAAAAATCAAGATAGGTATAACTTACTGGTAGAAAGAAAAGTAACATGACCCAGAGGAAAAAATAAGTGAAAGAGAGATTACAAAAAAATTTTTAGTTAATTCGAATCAGTTTTTTAAGGTGAAATCCCTTTCAAAAGATATTTCAGTAAATGGGTATGCATATCCTCTGGGGACTGACAAGGTTAGTATCTTAACCCAGTATTTATTCTTCCCTTTTTAACAGCCCCCTGAATTTTGGGGATGGCAATGTGTTCTCAGCCTCACTCATAGCTGGGGGTGGGGTGGCCATGTGACAGAGTTTTGGCCAGTGAAATGTACTTGAAAGCTCACTTGGGCTTCTGGAGGAGCTAACTAGAAGCTGGCCTGCTTCCTCTGCCCTCTCCCATTCTCCTTCTTCCTTCCTGAAGGCAGATGTGATCCTGGATGGGAACCACCTCTTGCAACCACAAGACAATATGAGCCAGGTAAGGCAGACAAAGTTGAGAGATGGAGGTGTAACAATCCACCCGGACTCTTCCGTGAAAAAATAAAGGCCTGATTTGTTTAAGCTACTGTTTAATCAGGGTTTCATTAGGTGTAGCTAATGTATTCATTCTCAATGTAAAGCTTAAACTTTTACATCTATCAGTTTTATATTCCTCATGACATTCAGTAATTAAATTCTGAATTCTATGCTAGAAAAGTAAACTCAATGAAAAATGCAAAGTTTAGTTCTGACGTAAACAAGGACACTTAAAAATGTAATTGCCATGGATAATAAAAACCAGTTTTTCTTTAATACTGAGTTAAATACAGCTAATAAAATATAATTCTAAATAATTGGATTACAACCTTCAGAAAGGAGTACAAATTGGTTTTACCGGCTAGAATAATGTCTCTATCTTGACCTTTAAATAAATCAGTACAATTTTTGAACAGTAGATGCTCTAGATTTAACTCTGAAATACCAAAGAACTGGAATGAATACATACCTTCTTGATTTTCTTATTTAAAAAGGGAAACTTGGTGATTCAAAATAGCTACTTATTTATATAGGCATTGAAATTCATCTGTTGCTTTTATTGTATTAAGAAACAAATGTTTCATAAATGTTGAATTTTCCCCCCCAAACACATTTTAAACAAGTTTTTTTTGCCCCTGCCTTTCTCCATCCTTTTTTTAGCCTATTACAATTTTGCTTCTTCCACAAGAAAGAGGCTCAGATTGTGCAATAAAAAGCTGTCAATTCAAGGAACGATCAAGTGAAACCAGCCTGACAATTCATTTCTTCATATTCAAGAAAGAGCAGCAGTAAACCTTGGAGGATCCCTCTTGGTTTCTGCCATAGCCCCAAACCACCCGTCACTTGCTCAAGCTGGGGCCGCTGACCACCCCCAAGAGCAACCAGTTTGGGACAGTGAAACAACCTCCCACCGGGGTGGGGCAGGTGTGGGTCTCAGACAGAGGTTGATAAACACAGCTTTATTCTTGCTTGAAAACCTCAAAGGAAAAAAGTTCTAATAAAAGTTATTTTTAAACTCATCAAGTGTGCATAAACCCTCACAGTCAGCCAGGCACATGTACAAGCAGTGCTGTGGTGGCAGCACATCTGGAATGGGGGGTGGGGGGCGCTTTGCAGTCCATCCTTTTCCCCAGTGAAAAAACAAGGGTGCCTTGAATGGACTGCACTGCACCAGGCATTTTGTCATTTTCAGGGCAAAGCTGGAGATGCTGGAGCTAGAAGGGACTCTGGGCTCTTCTTGTCCAGTACTCTGTTTTACCAAGCTAAGTTGTTAAAAAAGAGTTTTAAACCAAGGTCTTCAATGCAGACTACGAACCTTACAGTATGAAACTTAAAGACATATCCATTACATTCCTATCCTAGCTTTCCCTACCTTTATCCTCCTCTCTATTTTTATATATATAACCTCCTTTCTCCCTTGTTTTCCTAACCCCTCCCATCATTCAAAAACTATGCTCCTCTTCTCACTAAATCTCTTCTTCAGTCACCTTCCTCTTGGGTTACCTTTTCTGTTTTTCTCTACATGACTCTGTGTCCCCCTTCACCTTTCTCTTCTCCTCTATCTGTTGTCCCCTCCACTGCTCTATGGCTGGCATATTGTAAGACCTTCTGGTCCATTTTGGGGGCATGGTGAGCTTGTGTGGAGTATCAAAATAGAACCGGGAGCCAGGAGGCCTGAGTCTTAGCCCTGACTCTGCCACTGGCAAACAAATGATCTTGGAGGACTTTCTTCTCCCTTAGCCTCTATTTTCTATGTTTTTTTTTTTTTTTTTTTTTTTTTACCGGGAGGTCCCAGGGATCGAACCCGGGTCCCTCCATATGGGAGACGGACGCCCAACCAGTTGAGCCACATCCAACCCCCATCTATTTTCTATTGACAACATGAAAGCAATGGACCCAATGTTCTCCAAGGTCTGGAATTCAACAAACCACTTACTGAATAGCTATTCATGCATGGTGTTTTAAAAGATATTGTGCATCCAAGGGCTCACAATTTATTGGATACAAAAATAATTTTCAAACTTTAGCATGTATAAGAGACAACCAGGAAATTCTGTTTAAAACAGCAGATTCCCAGTCGCCCCTCCTGTTGATATTGGTTTGGTAACTCTGTAGTGAAGCCAAGGAATCTGGTATTTTATGAGCTGCTCACATTGTCTGGATATGGACAGTCTTTGGACCACACTTGAAAAACACAGTGAAGGGAAGTCAGATCATCACTGCCATTATATCTATAATCAAATGGATTTTCCTTTCCTTGAAGGAGTTTCCCACATTGCAAAACAGTAAGAATTTTAAAAATAGTAACAATAGCAGTTGATATTTACTGAACATCAACTATGAGCCAGGCATTGTTCAATGGGCTTTATGTATATTATAAACATATACTAACTCCTTCACAGAAGTAGCTTAATTCAAAACAATCTAATGTCTTCCCTAGAATTAGTAATTGTGTGACTTTCAGAGAGACATACTAGATTTGGGAGTAATCAAAATGGTTGAAGTCAAGAGAATTGATGGGTCAAAGGAAAAGACCATAAAATGATTACTCATAAGCATAAATCTTCTTAGTTGGAGTGATGGTAATTAATACCTATTAGGAAACCAAATTTTGAATGTCTAAAACCAAAGAAAGATAAATTCCATTCTTCTTTCAGCAAGCATTTGAGAGTCTTTATACAATTTTATGAGAGAAACAAAGAGGAAAATAAATAAGAATAGCACCATATATGGAATAGTTTATGTATTCCTGGAAATTTGTGTGAATTATTACTTTATTATAATTATCCTACAACATAAATATAATAGTCTCCCTATTAATCTCAGCATTAAGAATGTAGAAAAATAAGAGAAAGTGTGAATCAAGAGGACCCAGGACCAAGCCCTGAGACTGTCCAGTTTTAGAATTGAGGTACAGGATATCTGCAATGGATATAAAAAGAAGAAGAAAAAAAAAAACAAGCAAGTGATAGGGTAGAGGGTGGGAGGATAACCAAGAGACAGCATCTATGTTCCACGACAAGGGAGAAATAATTTGAAGCAGTGGCCGACTGTGCTGAATGCCACTGAGAGGTCAGGAGGAGGAGGGTGGGCAATGTGTCCCTAGGATTAGGTAGCACAGTGGAGTGGGGAGGGTCCTGGCCAGGTTGAAGTGGGCTAAAGAGTGAAGGAAGGGGTAGCAAGAGCCAAAGCAAGAGCAGACATCTCTTCAGAAAAAAAGAAGGCTAAGAAGAGGTTGACAGCAGGACTGGAATCCTAAAAGGAATATTTTTTAAGTGGGAGAGACTAAAGCATGTAGGCATGCTTATAGGAACAGTTACATAGAGCAGGTGAGAGGGAGATCTATGAAGGAGCAGAGTCCTTGAGGAACTAAGAGGGAATGGAATACTGAGTGCATGGGGAAGCACTGGCCCAAAGTTGAGAGGAAGGTAAGAGATGAGGATAAATGGGGCCATGAGAACCTTTATGAACAAAGGCGACACAATACAAATAACTCAGAAATTGCTCAGAATTCACAACTAGTGAAAGTAAAGATGCAAATCATGGCAGATTAGCATTAGAGTCAAGTGCTTATTAACTAACAGATTGATAGTGGTTCCATCTATCAGTAAAAGCATCCCCACAATAATCTAATCTTCATTACAGGATGAGATGAGTTTTCTGAAACAGAATGCAAAGGAGAAAAGTACTATTAATACTGACCTCCATAGGTGAAAAGGGAGCAAAAAATCATTTTTTCACCAAACTGGTTTGAATAAAAAGCTGTGGCTTATGCTCAGACAGGAGTGACAGCCACCATGGGAAGAGCCCACAGAAGTAAATGCAGATGGGTCTTGGAATTAAACAGGACTGAGAAGGATGACAGGGTGACAGAGACAGCGACAAAGAAATGAAAATGAGAAAATCCAGAACAACTTCAACAGAATGCCAGGAGGCACAGTGTACACATTCCCAAGACTAATTAATGACAAGAAAAATCACCTCCAACTACAGTGGGAAGAAGTCAGAAATAGGAGGAAGAATATTATTCACACATCAGCTACACAAAACAGATATGTTTCTACAAACAAAGCTTCCATTCTTAGATGCTGAGAATTGTTTATACATGGGGGAAAACTGACTAAAAATAAAGGCTGTTCAACAGAATAGTAAATAGGCAGTTATCAGAACAGAATGCATATTATACTAAAGTTTAATGACTAAAATAAAATGCTAATCCACACATGCCAAATTATAGGACAATATCATGACCACTAAACAGGCTTCTTGAAACACCTTCTCCTCACACAACACTTCTCTAGATGTATACGGGCTTTTGATTTATAAGGAGTGACACCCAGAAGTACCATTTTATTATATAAGCTCATATTTCTATGCAGATTTTTTTGCCTTCAAGATCAGATTTTCACTAATGACTAGCAGATTCTTAGATCAGATCACTTACATTAATACAAAAAATAAGTATCCAAATGCAGTATCCTTTGCCCTAGAAAGACAGGAAGGCACAAAAAATTACAGCCCTGAAAATGCAACTGAACAAAGGTGCCAAATCCTACTTCTTCTGGAGAAAGCAAAAATGCCTAAAAAGGATACACACTTTGAAATCACCCATAAAACTCATGAAGATCCATTTCCAAACTCACAGTGTAAAAAGGCTTCTCTGAAACTCCTGGGCAGTGGCATAGCCCTGCACCTTGACCCAAAGAATCCATGAGGGGAAAACTGAAATGATTATGAGAAGTGTCAACTTTGTGCCCTTGGTTAATGAAACTTTTCATCTACCTCTCAAAGTCTTGGATCTGATGCTTCACATAAAGAATCTTCAGGAAGGGCCAGGAGCTCAGGCTGCCGGGCAGGCACTCAGAAGCCCTGTGGCATGTGGGTGTCTTACATTCATTTATGGGCACTCCGTTTCTGACCAAGCGAGGAACGACCTGGCATGACTTTCTCAATTGTTGACTTTCTGAGCTCAAAGAACTCTCTTGAAATGGAAAACTCAAATAAGAATGGTCTTCTCACCATAAGCGCAAGGCAGCATATTAAATGGTCTTAACCTACCACACTTCTCCCCTTTTAAAGTCACTTGTGCAGGAGCTTTCCTGGATTAGGAATAATAAGATGTAGTGTATATCCTTAACAGGGGCCCCCAAAAGTTAATAGCGAATGATAGAGGAAAAGAGCATACCCTGGCTCTAAATGTAATAAAAACAATATCATCCATTCTGCCATGTATAGCAATTAAGACAGAGCTAGTGTGACTGGTTATGAATTACTATGTACTGAAAGGGATCAGTTTTCCCATGTTAGACAAACTTATTCCTTAGCACAAAATGTAGAACAAGACCTAGTAGTCATCCTAAAAATGGATCCTAATTCCTCCCTAATACCTTGGTGGACATCTTGACACCCAGGGTCCACAGCTGATGATATCAGTGGGGGAGGGGAGAGCACACAGAGTGGCTGGAAAGAGGAGGAAAGAACAAAAATGTATCTATGGAGAAAGAGGCCATCTGAATCCATCTGAATTGGGACGAAATTCAATAGGCAGGAGCAGAGTAAGCACAATTGATGTGAACATATTTTAGCTACAGGCAAAGCTGGTCACAACTAGATACCTCAGCACATAATTCCATTATTTTAACAGCTTTTTACATTAATTTTATTTATTTTTATTTAAAAAACACTAACACAAGTATAAAATGCACAGGCCAGAATGTAAGCTTTGTCTCTAAATTGAGTAGTGATTATCTCTTTCCAACTTAAAAGTTTTCTTAAACTTCACAGCTTCAGAGAAATGCAGAAACTAAAGAGGATTCCATTGAAGAACAACACAGATGACTAAAAGGATGGAAAGTGGGTTCTTGAGTTAACTACTTGGCCTTGGGGAAAAAAAAAAAGACCTTAGTAATAATTCCTAATAGTCCTCCCCAGAGGAATCATGGCAAATCATTTTCCATTTTTATCATAGTGAGACACACAAAAACCAGAGATAAATGAAGTTAGCTAATTTATAAATGGAAAATATTGTTCAGATTTAGAATGAGAAAGTTGTCTTAAATGTGGCCAAAACCCATCTATAAAACTTTCACATTAATAAAAATAGTGCTATGTTTTCTAAATTTCATATCTAAGACCTAAAAGAACTGGCCGTATTATACCTGCCAACCGTTAACTGCAAAAATTCATTCAGGAACCCTCCATTCCTGCCCATTAAATAATTTACAATTAATAATGACCATATATGTGGCGCAATTACCATTTTATATTCTGCCAGTGAGAGTGTAAATTGACACCACCACTTGGGAACTTGCTTGGCAGCATCTACTGAAGCAAAAGATGTCCACACTGTATGATCTAGCAATTCCACTCCCAGATGTATACCTGAGAAGTAGCCAAGCACTAAACAGTACATACTATAGGAAACTCATCAAGCAGTACACTTATGATGTGTTTACTCTTCTGTATGTACACATACATGTAAGCATGAGAGGAAACATATATCATTGTTTTTTTTTTTAAGAGTCCATTCAGATTTTCAGAGTTTGAATTTATATGTATGAGCTATAAATATTCATGGGATAACTGGGAAAAGAACACTGACTAGACATTTAATATTAAAGAATTTGTTGCTGTTGAGCTAGTGATATTTTGATTGTGATTTTTTTTTTAAATCTCTTTTAAATATATACATATGAAGATATTCAAGAATGAAGTGATATGATTTACATCTAAATAATCCAGTGAGGGGAAGTGGATGGGGAAAAAATGTAATACAAGTGGACATGAAAGTTAATTATTGGAACTGGATGATGGGTGCATAATGGTTCATTAAACTATTCTCTCTACTGTTGTATTGCATTTGCAATGCTCTATGAAAAAAGTAAAATTCCATCAAGACGAATAATAAGCCTATTGAAAACTTGTAGACCAAGCGGCCTATTTAAGAAAATGTACAAAATGAACACATGTCAGCGTGAATGTATCATATATTCTATTCACCTATTAAGAGCATACTTATTTTTCCAAATGATCTTTTCTAAACTTCTGCAGAGTTCATTGCTAAAGGCACTTGTAACATTTTGTACAATCAAAACAAACCTGAAAGGTGTTAATCCAAAATATCATTTCATATTTCTGAGTTATTTTAGATATAACTAAATTTCTGAAGCATCAGAATTATAACTATTCATTGCTTTGCAAGCAGCATTTAATGTTCTGAATCATGAAAATTTAACCTCAACCCCACAATTAAAACTCTATCATTAGAATAAAATTCTGGGTTGAAAGACATTAAAAGTATTGTTATTCAAGGATAAGAGCCTCACTAAGCATAGGAGGAAAAGGTATAATGTTTTCCCTCTTGATTTGGTTAATGCTGTCAACAAATTCCCCAAACAAGTAAAACCAGAGAAGATACAAGCAAAGAGCATACCAGCTCAGAAGAGGAAACATCACGAACCTCTGAGAGTGTGGAGATACCCCCAAACCTACCTTATTTCTTCATATATTTGTGAGCATATGCAAAATGCTAAATCTACAAAAATGCTCCTGCTTAAATTTCTATTAGGCTATTTCTGAAAGATAGCATTCCTTCATGGATAAAGGAAGGGACGTAGCCTAAATGTCTAGAATCCTGGGTGTTGGTAATGGAGGGCCTTGGAGAGGAGTGGGCCTAACTCTTTAGTTTCATGCCTGTATTAGCTTCCCGTGGCTGCTGTGACAAATTACCACAAACCGGGTGGCTTTCAACAACAGAAATATATTCTCTCATTGTTCAGGGAGCCATTGGTCAGAATCAGGTTGTTGGCAGGCTCCTGTACCTACTGCGGCTCTAGGGGAAGATCCTTCCTTGCCTCCTGGAGCTTCTGTGGCTGTGGGGTTCCTGGACTTGTGGCCATAGCACTCTAGTCTCCACCTCTGCCTTCAGGTGGCCTTTTCCTCTGAGTGCATCTAATCTCCCTCTGCCTCTCTGACAAGGACACCTGTGATGGCATTTAGAGTTCCAACCACCCCAACCCCATTCCCCCAGAAAATCAAGGACAATCTCTTCATCTCAAAATCCCTAACTTAATTACAAATAAGGTAACATTAACAGGTTCCTGGGATTAGTACCTGGATATATATTTGTGAGTCATTATTGGCCTGCCAAAATATCTATCATTCTCCCTTTGTTTTCTGTGCTCCCTGCTAAGTCCTGCTCCCTAGAGGAAAAGAAAGAAGGTTCTGCTCCACAGGGAGCAGAGTGTGTTTACCCTGCCTGGGATGCCCTTCCCTGCTGCTACTGCCCCCTTCCAAATACCCCTAGTAAACCCTTTTGAACCCTCATTTCCTATTGAAAAGCCCAAGTTCTGCTGTTCTTTGCTTTCCTTCGTAGAAATCAAATCAGAATTTCATAGCTGATTGTTTAATTTCTCTCTCCCCCTCTAAACTCCATAAAACAGGTGCTCATGTTTATTATTGTCCACAGTAAGACCCCAATAAATAAATACTGAATGAATGAAAAAACTAACTCAAGCTAAATGGTGGCCATGAGGCTTAGAATCTGTTGATACTAACAGAGATACAATAAGCATCTTCTTCAAAAGTGGACACAGAAAAGAGCAAGGGAATGAAGATATGGATTAGGTCGTCATCACTTGTTTTTCTTGGGAAAGGGTGGAGGGTGCAGTGAAGAGACCTGGAATAAGAAAATGAGCTCCCAGCATAGGCTGAGGATCCTTGCAAGGGCTGCCAACTCCCAAAAAGAAAGGTTAGGAAGCTGGTCACTGTCTCTTGGAGATGAAAGTGACCAGCACTTTTTCAAAGAAAACGGGCCCACCTATTATCTCTGACATGCGTGTCAGAGGTTACCAAATTCAGGCCTGAAAGATTATTACAGGGAAGCGGGTGTGGTTCAAGTGGTTGAGCGCCTGATTCCCACATGGGAGGTCCTGGGTTCGGTCACCGATGCCTCCTAAAAACAAAACAAAACAAAACAAAAAAACATACAACAAGCAAACAAATTTAAAAAAAAAAACAACTCAGGGGAGCCAATGTGGCTCAGTGATTGAGTGCCAGCTTCCCACATTCGGCTCAATCCCTGGACCTGGCACCTCAAAAAAAATTATTACAGCTCCTTAACTAAGGTGACAAGTCACTTCAAACCTTAAGTGCTTGTTTTTAAGGAGGGTGGGTCCTAATGACTAGGGGGTGCTTTATTTTGCCAAGCACTAGAATAGGTTGAGTAAGCAAGATGGGGGGCAGCAGCTGGAGCAGTCCTGAATTGCTCTACATAACGGGGAAGGGAAGAGCAGGCTGCAGGGGGACAGAAGAGCCAGCTAGGCAGAGTTCTACACTTTTAGGGAGGCTCTGAGAGAAAAGTCCCTTGAGGAGGTGCAGGCAGATTTGGCGCACAGAGCATACTGCTTTATTTGCTCTCATGTGTGAGGTAAATACCTTCTACCTCTACAAAGGAGTCTTCATTATGTCTACACTGCTTACCAGTGCCTTTTTGCTAAGTGAATTCTTAGTAGAATGCAAAGAAATGCTGATTCTGTGATCTGACCTCAGTATGTGCACAGGTATGGAATGGTTATGCTCAAGAACTAGGTGATGAGAGACAAGGCAGCATCTGGGTCTCACTGTAATTTAATACCTGGGAGGGTAAGGGTCATCATTCCTAAAAGCAAGGCCTCTATAAGACTGTACAACTGTGGTGCTAAAATAAGTCAACAATTCCCCCCTATCTTCTGGTGACAAAGGAATGTGGACATGTGGTGTGGGACAGAGTCTGGCATAGCAAAGACTAGCTTTAGGAAGCACCTCTGTCCATAGCATGTAGCTCAGGCTTTAGAGACAGAAAGACTGGTTTGAATAACTCATTCCAATTTTAGGCAAGTCACTGAACGTCCCTACCCTTAGTGGTCTCTTCTGAAGAATAGAGATAACAAGCAACCCTGGAAGGGTTGGTATAAGGATTAAAGGAGATCATATAATTGATGACTATGCCTGTGAGCCTTTGCTCTTGAAATTGAAACTTAGCCTAGTATTATATATTGCCTAAGAGTTGCCTCCTGAAAGCCTCCTTGTTGCTCAAATGTGTCCTCTCTCTAAGTCAAACTCAGCATATAAATGCACTACCTTCCCCCCCAGCATGGGACATGACTCCAGGGGATGAGGCTCCCTGGCACTGTAGGATTACTACCAAGCACCAACTAACAATGTAACTGGAAAAAGACCTCAAATAAAAGGGGGAAAGATAAAGACAAATGAGTTTATATGGCTATGAGACTTCAAAGTTTATATGGCTATGATCTGGGAGATCATCCCAGAGGTAACGCTTATGCACATCTCAGCCAGATCTCATAAACTGCCAAAGTGGACACTATCTCAAATAGTGGGGCTCCTGAGGGCTCTGGAGACACCCAGGTCCTATGGTCAGGACAGACAGCTCTGGAGATTGGTGCTTTGCCAGTGGGCCCTACTTTGGAGTTTGTGTTCCTAAGAGTGACAAAGTTGGACTCAGTTATGGCTTCTCTACACATGGCTCATCTGTCCCTTCTAGTTGCACCAATACTTGGTGATGGAGTTGGTAGGTGTATGTCCAAGAGATTTGAATCTCTGGGCTATGTGCCAGCTGGGCCCTGAGTCTCAGCAGAGTTGCAACACCTACTCTCCAGTTCATTGGACTCAACCAGGACAACAAACAAGGAAGTGAGGATTGACAACCACCACACCAAGGAACCGAGAGTCTAAAACTGCAAGCAAGAGAATACCATCCATCAGTTGTTTGGGATCGAAGCCCCCTCTCAATTAGAAGTGGAGTAGACATACCATCCCAGAATCCTCAGGATTGGGGAATGAACTAGGGACTAGAGTGGACTTACTGGTATTCTACAATAGACTTGGTGTGATTCCAGCAATGGAAGAAATTACAGCATTGAGGTGGAGGCAGTGGCCACTGGAGACTCTGGGGGTAGGGGGAGGGAAAGACAGAGGTAATGCGGGGGCTTTTTTGGAACTAGGGAATCGTCCTGAGTGATGTCGCAATAACAGATATAGGCCATTTTATATCATCGCACATTATGCAGAACTGTGTGGAAGAGAGTGTGGTCTATAATGTGAACTATGGTCCATGCTCAATGGCAATGTCCCAGGATGCGTTTATCAATTGCAATGTATGTGCCACACTAATGAAGGATGATGTTTATGTGGGAGGGTGTGGGAGGTGTGGTGAGCAGGGCATATAGGAATCCCTATATTTTTTGTATAACATTTGTGTAATCTAAGTATCTTTTAAAAAATTAAAAAAATATATTAAAACAAAAAAAAAAAGGAGATCATACATGTAAACTGCTTATTCCAGTAACTTGCATATAGTAAGTGTTCAACTAATGCTAGTTATTTTTCATTATTGTTTCCATATTAAAGTCCCCTCTTGCTCAGTTATTGGTCATATAGAAATTATGTTGAGGTCATCCCAGAGGTAACGCTTATGCACATCTCAGCAGGATCTCATAGACTTCCAAAGTGGATACTACTCCAAATAGTGGGGCTCCTGAGGGCTCTGGAGACACCCAAGTCCTATGGTCATGGTGGATAGCACCGGAGTTTGGTGCCTTGCCAGTGGGCCTTACCTTGGAGTTTGTGCTCCTGAGAGTGACAGAGTTGGACTTAATTATGTCTTCCCTGCACATGGCTCATGTGTCCCTTCTATTTAAACCTATAGTTGGTGCTGGAGTTTGTAGGTGTATGTACATTCAGAGACTCGAGTTTTTGGGCTGTCCATGTGCCAGCTGGGCCTGGAAGAGTTGCAACACCTACTCTACAGCTCATTGGACTCACCCAGGACAACTGGCAGGGAGATGACAATGGACAACGGCCATCCCGGGGAACGGAGAGATTCTGCAACTGCAGGCAGGATAGCCCCATCCATCTTCCCCATGGGATATAAACTCCCTCTCAATTGGAGATGGAGTGGACGTCACCATCCCAGAATCCTTGGGATTGGGGGCAGAGCTATGGACTAGAGTGGACTTACTGGTATTCTACTATAGACTTATTGTGATTCTAGCAATGGAAGAAATTACAACATTGATGTGGAGCCAGTGGCCACTCTGAGGGCAAGGAGAGGGAAAAACAGTTGTAATACGGGGGCTTTTTGGGGACTTGGGAATCGTCCTGAGTGATGTTGCAATAACAGATATAGGTTATTGTATATCATCACATATGCAGAACTGTGTGGGAGAGAGTGTGGTCTACAATGTGAACTATGATCCATGCTTAATTGGCAAAGCCCCAGGATGCGTTTATCAATTGCAATGAATGTGCCACACTAATGAAGGATGTTTATGTGGGAGGGTGTGGGGGTGTGGGGAGTGGGGCATATGGGAATCTCTATATCTTTTGTGTAACATTTATGTAATCTAAGTATCTTTAAAAATAAATAATTTTTTTAAAAAAGAAATTATGTTGAATGTGGTAGAAAGAGAGAGCAGCATCCTGAGGAAGGAAGCTAACTGGGGTAACCTCCCTGCCCCCACATCCAAATGGTCAAAGGGAGAGTGGGATGGCTGGTAGACTGACGCTAAAGTGGGCAACCTCCTGGGGGTTGCCGTTCCACTTGATGAGGGAGTCTACGGTGCCCAGGTCTGATGCCAAAGTTTCTACAAGCCACTTACCCAAATTTTCATGTTTCAGCTGTCACAATAGTCACAAAACCTGCTGTAGCTTCCTCATCTTCACCACACTGGTAGAGGAGAAAGCTTATAATCCTTTTTCTGGCTTGACCCCTGGGATCCTGGCTGCTTCTCTTGCTGGTTAGGTATGTAGATGCCATAGCCACTGTGTGCTCTGGGCATGGTTGCAGGGTGAACGGGTGGCATGGAACTCTCACCACTAGCAACCACTAGGGGCATTCAAACCCAAGTGACAAGTGAGGCTTCCATGGAACCAACCTGAGCATAAGGCCTATGATGAGCAGGAAGTAGCTGCGGTGAAGAAATGAGGGTGCTCCTTAGGGTACAGCGGATCCCAGCCCACAGGTGGTTTGAGGATCTGGCCCTGCTTCCCTCAGCACGTTCTACACAGAGAGCAGGCAGGACGCTAAACCAACAGGGCACACCAACAGGAGACAACCACCAGAGTAACAGCAGCTACCAATCAACAGCACCTAATATATGCCAGATGCTTCACATAGCTTACCTCTAATCTTTACAACCACACTCAATCCCTTATTTTAGAGCTAAGGAAATTAAGGCACAGAGAGAAGAAGTAACTCGCCCACGATTACACAACTGGTGTCAGTGCAAGAGTCAAATCCAAGTATGACTCCAAAGCCCAAGCTCTTCTCCATCATGCAACCACTGGCTACGGATCCCTTCACATTGCCAAAAGCACAAGACAGAGTTTATTTTCTAGCTCGCAAACAATTGGGCAATTAAACGTGAAGAAAACATTGCCTGCCACGTGCCTGGTCATGTGGGTCAATGGAATTAAGAAAAAAAAATCACTGCACCTTTGAATAACTGGAGTTACACAGAGAAGAATAGGACCTTCGTAAGGAATTCAGCACCAGGTTACAGAGGCTGGCACACTGATGGCTGAGGGCCTCACCGCTACCAATTGGGATGAAGGGAAAGATACCTAGTGAGGGGCATTGTATGGGAGGTGGGCAGCATGGGAATCCCAGTGGGTTCCGTGTAATGTTTTGGATAGTCTAAGCACCTCTTAAAATATATGTGTGTGTGTGTGTATATATATATAAAAATAACATTTTTGTAAGCAAATACACATATATGCATATATATTTATATATCATTTTGCAAATGTTTGTATGTATTGTGAGAATTTTTATTTTTACCCATAA
>JAKSZT010054561.1:5131568-5169303 GCA_026826555.1 Tolypeutes matacus | reverse complement strand
CCTACAGACTAAAGTCCTCAGAGTTAGGGTTTGGCTTTTAAAGCTTTTAATGGTATAAGAAAGTCCAAACAAATGGAATGGCACTAATTTGCATAAAAATGAACGTGTGGAAAATAAAATGATAAACCAGAAATTGGTTTTCCGAGGTTTCTTTTAAATCCTTAAAGCATGTTATCAAACTGCAGTTCTCTTTGAGGACTGTGCACAGCTTAATCCATTCCTGTACACAGCAGACTTATGAATCCTGCCTGATGCTAACTGAGGTTTAAGTCTCTCAACCCAAAGAAAATTTAAGAGGAAGAAAACAAAAATGGACATTGTCAGCTTTAAAACAAAAACAAACAAACAAAAAACTCACACTAAATAACCAGACAGATAATTTGTTTTGTTTTTGTAAAACTTTCTTGACCATGTTTTCAAAACCAAACTCTTAAACTTAGTTATTAACAGGTTCCAACACTCATGGTGAGGTCAGGGCCTCACACTTTGGGTGTCAAGAGAAAACAAACACAGCCATGGAAAGTCAGGATGTGATTCCCGCTGTGTTCTCCACTTGAACCTACTGCTTCCAAAGCATTCTGCATGTTCTTGTGGCCCGTCAGCTCCCTGGGAATGGGGCCACATTTAGCACAATTCTACATCTCCCTTCCCCACAACCCGGGCTTGGCAGTGTCAACCAGGGTTTGCTGAGGTCTGTGGTGTGCCAGGCCCTGTGTGAGATTCTTCAGAGGTGGCCGTACTGAAGTTACACACCAGGCCCATGAGGTATGTGTTTTCCCCACTGTACAGGTGAAGAATGCAGTTCAGAGGTTTGACCTCAGCTAAAGAGGACACAGCTGAGATTTGAATAGACTCCAAGGATGCTCTTACAACACACTAAAACCTCTCAGCATGTTTAATGACATTAATAAGTATCTGGCCTCCTCACTTTACACTGAATCTCTAGTGTACGGCCACTGACTTGCTCTCTTCAGAATGGATATTATCCATCTAAGCCAAGATGGCGATGACAAAGCTTGTGATGAGGCTCCTAACGTAGGTCAAGCACCTCGGACAAAAAGCCTGTCTGACCGCTCATTACAACTTGGATTCTCGTTTAAGGAATGCTTTCTTGTCCTTTTCTATTTCAGTCTTTTACAGAGGACTGATGATACTTATTTCTCTTCACCACAAAAGAATGCTTTCAAATGTTAGATGAGGATGACAAAGCAACTACCATTTATTAAGCATTTATTATATTCTGGGGCCAAGCAAGGAGCTTTATGTATATCTTCTTATTATTGTTATTATTATTTAGTAATCACAATAACCTCCTAAGATAGATATTTTTAATGACCATTTTACATTTATAACTGAGGCTCAGAAAGGACAAATGATGCTCTCTAGGTTATACAGGTTACATCGTCAGTGGTAGAGCCAGGGTTCAAATCCACAGTTGTTCTGTTTGCAAAATCACTGCTCTTGCAGTTACTTCTGATTAGTGATTTTCCTACTGGAAACTGGAAGAAACACAAATTATACACACAAAACTATTGCTTGATTAGCTATTATTAGGCCAAGGTTTTCTCCATTTGTTATTCTAAGCATGACAAAATAAAGCCTCATATTAGAAGGGGTTTTTGCAACTTCACACCAATGTTATACCTGACCTGTCCGATCACACGGAGAACTTATCTTTTTAAGACCCATTAGCAATTTAGGAAAATGATTCTCCACAGAGTATATCTCATAAAAGCAAAACATGAATGTTCTAATTAGACTCAATGTAATTAGGCTAAAAATAGTCATCCAACTCATAAATCTAAGTAAATCAATCCAACCCAAATCTCATTTTTAATTACTGTGCAAACCAGAGTTTTTATGACACTAATGACATTGTATAATGCCAAGTACTCTATCCTCAAAAGACTTTTAGTGCCACCATCCTTTTCCTATCCCTAGGCAAAAATTAAACTGGTCACAGGATGATTTAAACCCATTTCTGCAACTCTGTCCCCTTGCTTGTGACCTGCAAAGCATTTCCAGCCCACACTCAAAGAGCTCATTTTATGTGAAAGAAGAAGATTCCTTTCTTCCTTTGACCTCAAGGTTTTACAGAGCTGTACTGTAGCTCAAAATAAAATCAGATTTTGGAAGAAAGCAAGTTTGAAATATTATGCAGAAAAGTCTTGGCAATAAGATTCCCATCATATCATAGTCTTAAAGCCAGAGAATTTTGAAAGGCTGGCTAATAGTGACTTTTAAAAAACCCACAAAAACACTTTTTGAGACTGAAGGAGGTATTTATAATCTCAAGTGCCCTTGGTTAGTAAGTCCCTTTATGAAAATGAGTGATGCAAGCCTCCTTAGTATTGAGTTGCTTTTTTTTTTTTTTTTTTCCTGTAATATCCTTTGTTAAAACCCCAAAACTGACATAGGCAAATTAAATGAAATCAAAGTCCATTTAACAGGTTGTTCTCTAAAATTCAAGGTAAAAATCATCACTATACAATAAGGTTCCAAGCAAGAACCCTTAAGTATCAACACTGAACAAATGAATGCTTCCAACAGACACATAAGGAAATAAAATACAGTGGAATAATGATCAAAGCAGGAAGCCCAGATGTTTATCACAGTGTGGGTATCAAGTCCAGATACAGTGATATGGAAAAGTATAAAATGGGTAATGATGGTTGCTCAATAAATGCTCTCAGTGTTCCCACTAGTAGCACCACTACCACCACCACTGTTTTAAAGGGATTACTGCATTCTGTAAATATAAATGCCCTCAGTTTTAAAAGTTTTAAAGATTTTTGTAAATTATGTTATTTCTTTACACTAACTTACTTCTTAAATTAGTCCCTGTTTGGAACATGTTTTTAGTAGTGAGGGGGAGGAAGAAAAAGTGATTTCAGAGTCTAAAGCACTTTGAGGGGAGGGTGGACAACCGTGATGGTCGTGATGAGAGGCTTTCAGAAGCAAAGGGCTGTAGTATCTGATGGTGGGTGACCAGGACACCAGAAATGAGGATCAATACTGAAAGAC
Source organism: Tolypeutes matacus (assembly GCA_026826555.1). Lineage (NCBI taxonomy): Eukaryota > Metazoa > Chordata > Mammalia > Cingulata > Chlamyphoridae > Tolypeutes > Tolypeutes matacus. The sequence continues at coordinate 5,166,279 of JAKSZT010054561.1, read as the reverse complement.
AGAACAGAGGGTGAAGATATTCACAGAAAATTATATGCAGTCTCAGAGCTCTGTTATTTCTGAAACAAAGGTTCCAAAGCCCATGGAAAAGGTGGTGTTATGACTTACGTTTATCTGTATGTAATACAGGGCCCATCTAGATGTCTTTTAGAGACCTAGTATTTGCATTTATGTTCAAAAAATTTCTTTCCCAAAGAAGGCTGGCACAGCAGTGCTACAAGCAAATGGTCTATATGGCTCTTACATATAAAGTATAAGAATTGACAAAGAGAAATAAGAATGTACACAAAGAAAAGGCACTAGCTCAGAGAGAATTACTCATACAGAAACCCAGGACTTTGCTGTATCAGCAGAGAACAAGGCTCCCCTGGATGAATCAATAAACATCAGGTCCAGCAAGAAAATGCAGGTTTCCCTTTTTTAAACAGTACAAAAGGCCAAAAAATTTCAGAACTAAATAAGCCAGGCCCAACCTGATGATGGTGTACTAAAAGCAAAGCCTCAGATATTTACATCCAGTCCAAATCAAACCTATTATTAGAACAGAAACAAATAATCAAGTAATTGTCAAAGCAGATTTCAGGTTCCAAAAAAAGGACAATCTCTGAAAGGAAAGCCAAATACTAAGTGCTAGGCACTGTGACAGTCCCCTTGCCTGGATTAGGACACTCAGTCCTAGCAGCTGGCTCTCCACCTTCCATAAACCACGGAATCATTGGGGGTGGGGATAGGGAGCGGAGGCTGAGGTTGATTCCAAAGGATAGTCACATGCTGACTACTTTGGGTGGCTACCTCTAAAGGCCAGAGATTTTGGCAACTTTAGATTACAGTCCACATGTCAGTGGCCAGAAGTTATTAACACTGCAACAAAGTCCTCCATCTTCCTGGACGTCTCTGTCCCCTAGGACTCTAGCCAGGAGCCACTCTCCACTTTATGGGTTCCCAAACCCAAGAGGAAGTGACAAGAACCCATAAGGGCTGAACCTACTCCCAATTTCTTGCAATAACAAAACCCTAGTAGAGACAGAGCTACTTCCTTGACTGGCAGGGGACAGGCTCTTCTCAGGGTGAGTGGTACAAATTGCTCTTGCATAATGATGTGAAAAGGAATGGTACAGAGATAAGACCACAAGTTAATTTTAGCTGTTAATCCCATCTCTTCCTCATCCAACCCTACTGCAACCACTGTTGCTTCCAAAGTCAAAGTCCAAATTAGCAAGAAGATCGGAACACTTTTTTTTCCCTTCTTTAGCCTGACTAAAGATGCTGCCGAGCAAGTCATCCAACCCCTCCAGGCCTCATTTTTCATGTAAACATTGGTGTTGGATATGAGAATGAGGATTCTTCTAGCTAGAAAAACCTAGAGTTCTTTAAAAAAAAAATCCTAAGAAGTTAGCTTCTCTCACCATGTTTGCTCAGTAGGTTCAAATGTTGGATCTGACAGAATGTCAGATATGAATCATTAATTAAATGCACTGACCTAGAAACAAAAGCATGAATAAGTTTCATGGACATTTACCACTTCCCCCATCCCTTACCTAACAATATAATAGAAGATGTCTAATGAATTTGTAACTGAACAAAAATGAAGAGCTACTGCTTTTGATCAAAATTAAGGTTGACTCTATGAAAAACACACATCTTCTTCCTCTTTCTCTACAAACACACATGCTTGTGTACACACGCACCACATGCAGATGTATAGGGAAACCAAATAATGCCATCACTCTCAAGGAAAAGGCATCAAATGTACCTCAAAGAGACCCTGGTATAGAGCAATATTAAATACAGTGGGGATTGTTAAGCAGTCGTTAGGCCCACAAAATGCAACAAGGCATTGTGCTTTTATAGAGTCCTGGCAATCTTGGGTTTTGAAATAGGCTCATTTTGGTCTGTGGCAGAGCACAGAGGACAGAAGTTCCAGCCCCATATTACCACTCACTAGCAGCATGGATATTTCCTCTAAGTTATCAGTACTCCTCAGTTTCCTCATCTGTAAAATGGGTATAAAAACGAAAGGAAAAAAAGATTATTTCTCATTGTCAAAATCCAAAAAAAAAAAAATTCAGTAGATGAATGATTAAATACTGTTACTCAAAAAGTCATTAAAATAATCTTTATGAAGAGTGTACAATAAATAAAAATTATTATGTTAAATGGAAAAGGGGAGACAAAATTATACCTAGTATGTTATGAAAGGACAGGGGTGATAACAAAAAAATTAAACCTGAAAAGCAAAAGTCATGATGTTTACATGGCTTACCCCTTGGTTTTTGTTTATGTTTTCTTTCTTTTCTTTTTTCTTTTTTCTTTTTCTTTGTTGATTAAAAATATGTGTACATTTATGGAGAGAAATATACTCATGATTATATATATTTGAACAATTCATGGACCCAAAAACACAGTTGACTCTTACCTATCCACAAGATGCAAAGGATTGTGACCAGACAGAAATCTATGTCACTGCCACATATTCACATTAGCTTCAAGTCAGGTAGGGCAGCTCTCAATCCCATTGCTTTCTTTTATGAAAATGGAAACCTGGATCTCAAGTCAAGGCCAGAATAGTCTTGCCAGGCCAAATCTACTTGCCAAGGCCCTGAAGGCTTCTCAGCACAGAGCACTTTGTTAATCTGATATAAACAGCAAAATGCAGTCTAGCATTAGGTCCCACATGGGACCAACACAAAGTGGATGAAAAATATTTTGTGTTGGGGGTTGGGGTGGGGCAGGAGTATGATTATCCCCAGAAACTAAAAATCAAAAATGGAGTTCCTATTTTTCCCTAGAAAGCTTTAAGGAAATGTAGAACTAAAATAGATATTGTGAGAAAAGAGCATTTGGCGAAAGCTTTGATAATATTCAATATCCATTAAATGATCATTTATTCTTCCATAATATGAACTCTTTCTTCAGAAGAAACACTCGGGTACTTCAAAAATTTGAGATAACAACTTCCCACTGTAGGTCACAATGGAAGCATTTATAAATTGCTCATTTCTGGGTGATTCTAGAAGTCTGAATAAATCAGAAAAATCTGCATTTTATTCTTGGTAACTAGGCCATTAGGCAGAATAAAAAGTCCTGCTCAGTAATCTGATGAATTCCAAGGGATTTAAAAGACGACCCAACGGCATCTTAGTGTAATTTTTTTTAAAAAGCCAAACCAAGTGCCAGCTGGTAACCCAGAGTGAATGTGCGAGCTCACAGCCAGAGAGTGAGCCCCAAGCCCTGGCAGTCTCAGCTAACACCAGGATGCTGGAGTTTGCCTGATCTCCAGCCCCCTAACAGACACTTCATTCATTCTACCCCAGGACTGTGAGTCACGTCACTGGGGACAGAGAGATGTCCACAACACAGTTGTAGGGCTGGCAGTTTGGGGGAGTAAGCAGAGAGCAATCCAACAAAATTAAAAACTAGTGATACTAAAGCGCTATTATGAAGATGACAGGGGAGGCCAGGGGAGAAAGGTGTTGGGGCACATTAACTGGTCATATATTCTTTATGGTATCAGGCAACTGCCACCCTCATGGTCCTGGCAGTTATTTGCAGTTCCTCTAGAAAATTCATTATGTGGTTCAGTATGATAGTACATAGAATGGAAATACAACTCATTATCCCTCCCTTCCTTCTTCTCTAACCTCTGTCTCCCTTGCTCTTCCCAGCTGCACATTTTAAAGAAAGGGTAACAGGAAAAGGATCTGGGGAAATAAGAAAACATGATCTGGGCTGAAAATGGGCATCTGTACCAGCCTTTCCCACTTGTGCTGTTTGCATAACAGTGCATGTGACTGACCCCAAAGAATATTTCTGTTTTGTTTTAATTTTTCTTTTGATTCTGTGAAGACAGGTGTAGGAAAATAACATCTCCCATTTCAGGAACGGGAACTTGATCTACTAAGCCAGTTTTAATTCCCCATGAAGTTGGGTAAAGAGTCCTGAGACTTCAGGGCCCAATATACCCAGGGCCAGCAATGTGTCAAAAATCATGAGATCAGAGTGGAAGTTTTCAAACTTTCTGAAATAGAACAGCAGAGTGATACTCCCTGGTTTTCTGGTTTGGGGCTAAAAATAATTGTGGAAGATAAAGAATCAAGAGAAGCCTGATTTAGAAATTGGGGGTCAGGATGAACTTTAGAGCCCTAGGAGGGTTGGGAAACAATGGGGAGGAGGGAGCAAACAAGAGAGAAAGGGGAATAAATGTGGAAAGAGAAGAGGAAATTCTAAAACCAAATCTGGGCCACTGTGTGATTCTGCCTCAAATGACATGGGTCATGGATGCCTGTCACAGACATATACTAACATATATATTTTTTTAAAACTGCATATGAATTACCTTTGTAAAAACCAGTAGGTATCCCATTTAATAACAAGATGATAATATTGCTAATAAAGCAGTTACATTCTATGTATCAGTTATGCACACATACGTAGTTCAGCTAGCCTGAAAAATACCCTTGGGATAGAGATATTATTCCTATTTTATAGATGAGTAAACCGAGGCTCAAAGATGTGACAAAGCTAGTATAGGCATCATTTTATCCTAAGTCGGTCTTAGCTTGTGATCTGCTATAGCTGTGGTGGGAGAACACAGGAAGTACCACGGACTCTTGGTGCATCTAGCTATATCTTAATGACAAATGAAAAGTCCTGATGATGTTAAACTCAACACAACAGCAAAAAGCACTAACTTTAAAAGCATTCACTTCAAAATTCACCCAAAACAAAGAATGACTCTGCATCTGCATGTACTAAAGCCATATCTTCTGCTCTGCTGTTGTTTGGGATGTCTGCTAGACATACAGACATACAGACACTAGCCACATTCCAGAAGGGAACTTGCCTTAGTTTTCTATTTCCTCAACCACCACTTGCTCTACCTTTACAATTAGTCAAAATGAATCAAAATGAACATAAGTGAGTCAAGCTCTGAAACTCCTGTTCTTAACAGTAGGCTGTGTAGTAGGAGAGCACACAGATGGAGTTTCATTTTTAAGTGAAATGTTTTGGCACTAGCCTCTGGTAAGAGTTTTCCCTTGTTTCCATCTGGTTTTAGTATTGGAACACATACATAAGAGAATGGAAAAAGAAAACTCTGCCGATGTGCTAAACCACTAGAAAAGCTGAAGCAGCCGACAGCTTATCCTCTGTCAGAGATTAAAGCACTCTGCCCAAGGAAGGCTCTCACATTGTTTTTAAAGAAAGGAGAGTTCTGTTCTTTAAATCCAGACTTGTCCTGGAAGAAATATTTAAAAAGGATAGTTTGGAGCCAGATGGACCCAAGTGTGAGTCCTAGGTCCGCCACCAGTGTTCTTTGCCTCATTAAGCCTCAGCTATTTTATCTGTAAAGCAGAAATATCAACAGAAGCCATATCACAGGGTTGTTGTATTAATGAGATAATGCCTGATAAATGCTTAATTATCTATGGATGGGACTCTCCTAATCACAAGACTTTAGCAAAGGCAAACATTATTACCAGTTTTTACAGGGTGAGATAGAAAACCATCAAGGAGACATTGAAGAATTTGCAAAGCTTATATTAAACAACTGAACAAAGCAAGCTCGTGAGTAGTACTATCCCTGTTAGGAGCCTCTCAAAAATTTCCTGGACCTTTAAAATTAGCTTTTTTTCCTAAGAGTCAAATGCATCCACTACTACTGTTGTTCTAACACGTGGCTTTCTTAACAGCCCCGTTAATGGTGTATAGGATTGCCAGCACCCAGGCAAAACCAAACAATGCTTAAACCTTTTGGAACTTGGAGTCATACCAAGTCATGATTATGACTAAAGCTGTGATTATTCCCAAAAGATGTTTACTTGTTTTGGGAATTCCCCTCTCACACAGTTCCTGTGCATACAAGAGAGTGCAGAGCACAGCGACTGAGGGAATAGGCTCTACAAACATCCTAGGTTCAAATACCGGCTTTGCTAATTAATAGTCAGTGACCTTGGGCAAGTTCATTTACCTCCATGTGCTGTTTCCTCATCTACAAAATGAGGACAGTTCTATTATCTACCTCATAATTTTGTTGTAAGGATTAAATGATTTAATATGCATAAAGGCCAGAGAACCACGCCCAAAACAGGGACACAGTAAATACCATATCATTACTACTATTAGTATTACCATTACTAATCCAAAGGCCACTGGAACCACCCTGACCATCCTGAGCTCTGAAGCATGTGATGGACATACAGCAGGTGCTACATTGAAGCTCATGTATAAATGACACCTGAGGGCCAGGAAATATTTGAGAAGAAAATCCTCTCCTCCTAACTGTGTAATCAGGGTTATTTTTGTTGCAAATATTTTAATCAAATATCTCAATGCACATATTATGGAAAAGTAAAAAATCTACAGGTAAAATGATGATACTATATTTTGTATGAAATAAAAAAAGATATAGGAAGAAACATAAAACCAGAGCCCTGGAAATAACTTTGTTTTTTAGTACACTATCTTCTAGAGCTACTTAAAGCTTTATGGCTGCATTTACGTACCAACTCCCTGTAATAAAGAGATAAGCTTACCCTGATATACATTCCAAATGTAGGGGAGTCTATTAATAACTACAGAAATATGATGGGAAGACAAAGTGTAGGTTAAAACTGTTCCTGTCTCTATCAGACCAATTTTGAAGAGTTGGAAAGAAATCTGGTCCTCAAAACATGGCCCTCTCTATACCACACCCCTTCTAACCCAGTTCAGAAGAAATGGCATGTTTATGGTAGTACAAGAACAGGCATTGGGGTCACAGAGACTGGGTGGATTGCAAGTTACAAACTCTCTGGCGAATGCTGGTTTCTTCTTCCATAAAACAAAGAGCATACCACCTAAGTGAATGTACCTCACTAATGGAGGACACTGTTAATGTGGGAAAATGTGGGAGGTGTGGGGAGCGGAGCATATGGGAATCCCCTATATTTTTTATGAGACATTTGTATAATCTAAGTATCTTTTTAAAAAATTAAAAAAAAAACAGCCAAATTCAGCCTTACCAACCAATCAGACCCAGCCAATCACCTGAACCCCAAAAGTGTGTGAGAAATAAATATTTACTATTGTATGACTATAGTTTTGATTATAAATATATGCATTTTGAATCCCTCCATATGGGAGACGGACGCCCAACCATTTGAGCCACATCTGTCCCCCGATAGTTGGTTTTTATCAACAAGACCACAAGTGTTGAGGGCCTGGCCTCCCAGAAAGCACAGGTGGGTCATACTAATGGCAGGAAGGAGTCTGCCATTCTGGGCTCTGGTTTCACTTCCCAGCCTCCTATGTGAGCTGATCTATAAAGAGGTTATCCTTAGACTGAACTGGAGAAAAAGAGAAACTCAAAATCCAGGTTGGCCTTTTAACGAAGCTGCTATTCCCTCTGCCTGGAATGTCCTCCACACCCACACAGCCTTCTTAAAACCAGAGACACCCTAACTTCTCTCTCAGTTCCTGGTTCTCCCAGTGAGGCCAAATTCTCCACAGACTTGCTTTAACACCAGTGTACTTTCCTTCTTACCCTTTTCACAGATTATAGTGTGTTGATTTAGTAAGTGACTCTTATCCCTCTGCCTCTTCCCCAACACACTAGGTAAGCTCCATGAGTGCAGTTCTCCTCCTCACAGCACCACAGTCACCTAGAGTGCTCAGCACACAGAAGGCACTTAATAAATACTTGGCAAAGTAATCAAGTGATTAACTAATTAAAACATTACCTTATCAGGGATGTGACTGACATACTTCTAAGCTTCACATAGGTCAGAAAACAAGAGTGGCTGCTTCTCTCTCAATTATAAGAAAAATGAAACTGTGAAAAGCTTGGGTATTCAAGTGGCCTGGCCCTCTCCTGTCCCAATTTCCATTATACCAGCTGCTTAATCTTTCCTCTCAAAATTTAAAACGACAAAAAAGATGAGGATTTTTCAGAAAAGAAAAAAAAAAAAAAAAAAAAATCTTCCTCCATCAGAATGCAACATAAAAGTAATTCTTATAGTTTCGGACTTAAACTTGAAGGTCCTGGTAATTTGTAAAGGAAATGGTAGTTAGCCAATAAGTCTTAGGTCATTATCTCCCATGGCAGGGGAAATGGTGGTGCTATTTCACTGTGATTAGGTTGTTAGAGTCCTCATTTTACTCTTGCAGACTAAACAGGCAGACAATAGCATAAGCCTAAAATACAAATAAAACTGCCTTCTTTTTTCAGTTATATGTATGTGCTAGGCAAAACTCAAGCAGCTCTGGACCATACACCTTTCCTTCAACTAACTCCTCCAAGAGAAATCTCAGTGAAACATTGAGAATAGAGTTTAACAAAAATTATAATCACTATGTGTTCATGCTAAGCCCATGATCAGCTCAGCCCCAAAACAAAACAAAATTTATTGTAATGCATTCTGTTCATTATTGGTGTAAGTAAAATCTCTTGAAACTAAATTTAAGAATATGAAAATGAAAATATTTCTAAGACCTGACTCTCATTAACAAAGTACTAGGAAGATATTAAGAAAGACAACTTCTTTCTTTCACTTAGTCATTATATATTAATTGAGCACCTATTACATGCCAGTCTAGGCACAGTGTAATATGCTGAAGGAATGCAAATATCCTCTAAAAACAACCAAATTTTATTGACCCGATCCTTCTTTGGGATTAAAAGAGAGACAACATTTCAAGGTCAATGTTCTCATACTCATTCTTATTTAAATAAAAACTTTTTTCTGACTATTGAAAAGACATTCTTACCAAAAGGGATAACCCTCACTTCATTTCAAACTAAAATACAATATTATTATCATCACATGTTTTTTCCAGAAAAACCTCCCTCCACCATGAAATAAATTCTGATGGAGTTAAATAATCAGAGTCTAAAAAGCTAAAGATGGATAAAAAAAATAAAGTTTTATTCCCAAGCCACAACTGAATAAATTAAAGGAAAAAAAAAAGATGAATTAAGGTAAACTTAATTCTTCCATTGCCTTGTTACAAAAAATATTATTAGAAACATTACAAATGCCTCAGGTGGTCAGATTAGCATCACTCATAACTCCATGGAAAATTCATCCAAATTTTATCTCAAAAACTTGGTATGAATCCACAGTAAGCCCCACAAATCTCCTAAAATCACAAAGAGAAAGAGAGAAAAGAAATAATCCAACAAAATTTGAAGCTTAATAAAACAGATGTTTTTTCCTGACAACGCAATGGCTGTCAGGCAAAGCAGTGATTTATGAGCTGAACGTACTTTCTCACATTCCATAGATGCCAATATTTATCTCGAGACAAGACTATCACTGATTATTGGCAACAGTTAAGAAAGTCAATGCAACTTAGGCTGCTAGTAACAATTATCCAAACACCAAGAGTTGTTCTAAAATAAAAATCCCAGAGAATCACCAGCTCCCTGTCAATGTCCTCGTAGGAAAGTATGGACAAACCAATACTTCCCCATACATGTCTGCCAACCCCTACACAGAAAGCTCTTAATGGAGTGGGAGAAAAACATTAAAATCAAACATCACTATCTTTTCAATACAAAAATAAAGGTGCCATAAGTATATAGGATCAAAGGAAGATGACAGAGAAAGGAGTGGGAAAGCAGATTTCTGTGATATCTGTGCAGATAACCCTCCTAGGATACCTGAGAATTAAGTGTTTCAAAATATAAATTGCTTTGATAACATTAAATACCTGTTTTCATTACCTGACAGGCAGATATATGTTAAATATTCGCCTTGACCCCCAGTTGCTAGGAAAGGAATCTTTTTCTTTGTCCTCCTCTTCACTTGGACAGCTCCCAGCATCCTTTCATCAAGAGGTGCAAAAACTTCCTTGCTGATGGCAGATTTGGCACTCATTGTAGAACAAGCCAGGAGGGCACGCAGTGAGTTTTCTAAAGAAGGAAAAGAAAAGTTGGAATTGATGATGATCTCATATAAGAAGGAGCAGCAAGTTAACATGCATCTGAAGTAACTTTCAATTTGCAGTTTAACCTCTTACTTGCTTGCAATACATTATCGGAGCATTAAAAGTAAGGTCTTCATATTTGTACTAACCATGAAAAATTACAAACAATAAGGAAATACTGACTTACTTCATGAAAATGCCAAACACAATGTGAGATGAGCAACAGGAGACGGAATCCAGAAAGTTTGTTAATCTCTAGCCCAACTGTCCCTACAAGAGACACTGGCAAGCAGGAGGCACCTATTCCTATTCTGTAAAAGAACATGATGTCATTCTTCCAGTGGAGACGGCTCTCCAATGTCCAACAATCCTTAAAGTCAGGAAGTTCTTTATGGTCCTTCAAAATCTCCTTTAACTCTAATGTAAATCCATATCCTTAATTCTATTCATAGTGTAAATAATTATATCATCTTCTACATAATATTATACATGCAACAAAAAGACCATTAGTTTAATCACCATTCAGCTGGCTTTGATCAGACCAAGTAATTAATCCTTACTTATTAGCTGCTTTCAATGGGCCCTATTTTCTAGTGCTCCTCTGCATCCCTCATTGCTATGCTCTGGACTCTTGCCAAATACTCATTTTCCTTCAGCCAAAGTGGACACAGAATTCTAAAAAAGTATATGACTAATGCTCAGTATTTTGGAAATGTTACCCAGCAGTTCCCACATGTTCTGTGCCATGGTTAACTTGCAGTGTGTGCCCAATAATTAAGAAAATAAAGCAGTGGGTTGCTGACTCACAATAAGCTCCCTTATCCCTATCCTAAACTTAAACATACACAGTCCCCATGTTATATTTAGTTTTCCAAAAGTTTTACTTCCCTAACGGTCTGAATTTTGTTTATGTGTGTCTACACACACAATTTAACTCTATCATCAAAGAAGCTCAATAGCATAGAGTAAATTTTATTCCACAATCTTAGGCATAAATAATCTATGTCCTAATCACTAAACAGTAATTGTTGCCAATAAAAAATCAGAACTAGAGGTGAAGTGAGGGCCTGTGTCATTAAGGTTGCATGGGGTATTCAGAGACCCTACATGTAAAACAATGGCACAACTATATACGGTAACAGCAGCTCAAAGAGCTTGGTGTAAAATTGAAACAATTAGTGAACAAACAGCTATTATGTTCAGTATTGGAGATACATGAAATAATTGAGACATAAGCCCTGTCCTCTAGAACATGACTGCAGACTACATCAAAAGTATCACTTATATCCAGATGATTTATGATGAAAGACTAGGGGAGCATCCTTCCCAATGCAGGATTCACAAATGCTAACAGTGCAGCTATATACCTGTAACCTCCCAGCAGGAAAGAGATGCATTTAAAAAAAAATTTGCTTCCTCCATGTTAAGAAATTTCTCCTAGTTGTAATTCTCTGACAGAACATGTGCACTTAGTTACACAAATAATAAAGAATAAAAAGTGTTTTTATATCTGTATCTATATGTTATAGATTTATACCTAGATCTATTTCTGCACTGATGATAAATTTTTATCACTGTCACCTAGATTTTCATGCTGGCTGAGAACAAAATGACAGCTGTGTAAGGGGACCTGGTTTCCAATGCACTGAACACCAAATGGAATTCTGGAATTTCTGAGAAGCTAGGAAACAGAATTTCCCTCACCATATTTACCCCAGAACTTTCCTAGGCAAGTTGTTACAATTTATCAAGGATATTTTAGAACGAGAGAGGAACATACACTAGTTTTTTCATAGCTCCAAGGCCTCTTACCTCTCACCGTTTGGGGACATGTTTGAAAAAGAAAAGAAAAAAGAAAGCCATGGGAAAACGGATGTGGCTCAAGAGGTTCGGCGTCCGTCTACCATATGGAGGGACCGGGGTTCGATCCCTGGTACCTCCTGGTAAAAAAAAAAAAAAAAAAAAAAGAAAGCCAGTGATAGCACACTGGCTTCCAGTCATTATAAAAGCAATGTAGAAAGCAAGCCATATTTCCAATCTCATTAGGCATTCTCTGACCAGAGCCTTCTCTACTGTGGCATGGCTTTTGCCTTTTCATCTCAAATTCACATTTTTCTAAACTGTGATTAAAAGAAATAGGGGGGACGGATGTGGCTCAAACGGTTGGGTGTCTGTCTCCCATATGGAGGGACCTGGGTTCGATCCCAGGGACTGCCCGGTAAAAAAATAATATAAATAAATAAATAAAATAAAATGTTCGGGAAGCGGTTGTGGCTCAATCAGTAGGGCTCCCGTTTACCATATGGGAGGCCCAGGGTTCGGTTCCCAGGGCCTCCTGGTGAAGGCAAGCCCGCCCGCGCGGTGTGGTTAGCTGACCCAGCGAGCACAAGCAGCAAGGGGGGGATAAATGAATAAATAAATAAAAATCTAAAAAAAAAAAAAGAAATAGAAAGCTATCGTTTTATTGTATGAACTGTCAGGGAAAAAAAAAGCTGGAAGGGGTAGGTGCATGCTATACCAAACTCTTAGGAAATCCTGCTTTTTTGGAAAAAGAAATGGGAATGAACTTTTGTTGTTTTTTCTATACTGGTATGCAGTGGCCAGGATCAGAAGATGGTGAAAAATAAAACCAGTAATTTCATTGGGCACAAATATGGAACCAAACAAACCTAGGTTCAAATTTCGGCTCTATCATTTGAGACCTATGCGACTTTGGATAAATCTCTTAAGCTAAGTAAAACTCGTCATTCACACCAGAAGGTACTTGTGAAATCCAACTTTACCAAAGGCTCACTTTTCTCATTTGTGAGTATAAAACATTCTAAATATGTATAAATATTCTGTTTATTATATGCAAGGCTCTAGCAAGCATTATAAGGATGAGGAATTTATAGTCTTCATTATAGTTCTCAAGAAGTTCGCTAACAGATTATTAGACAAGTACACAATACAAGTAATTGGAAGAAAAAGAGGCAGATAAATATTACTGAATTCCAAAAGGAGAGAGCACATTTTGTCGATAGGCTTAAAATGAAAAGTTTCATGAAAGTGTTGACTTCTTTGAATAGCCAAGACGACAATATAGGTGAAACTACCAATAGGAGCAAGCTGCTATTCTTTTTGGTTGGAATTTAACAGGGAATAGTTGTTTTAGAAGAGTAGTGGAAGATAAGTTTGGCAAAGTTTGAGCCCATAATGTGGAAAAGGAAAGTGCTGCATTCCAGCTAAAGTACTTGTACTTAAACATTCCATGGGAAATCATCCTAAGTTTTTGCTCAGGGCAATGATGTAAAGCACATGTGCATGTTTAATACCACTCTGCAATTGATAATATACAGTGTATTGTAACGGAGAGAATTAGAAGGTAAAGGGGAAACTGCTGTAGCTTTGTGGCGATCATCTATAAGAGTATCTCCAAAACCTCGTTGAATACCTGAATTCATCATGGAGAATTTAACAAAAATACAGACTTCTAGTTCCCTCCTTCATACACACCAAATCAGAATCTCTAGCAGGTCTCATGCAACCACTCTGCTGCCTAATTTAAGAGCTATTAAATTAGACTAGAAAGGTGATGACAGGAATGGAAAGAAAGAATCATTTCAGGAGAGAATAAAGGAAGAGAATTACAGGATTCCCCCTCCCACCTTGATTCAACCAAGCATCTTTATCAGGTCACACATCTTACTGTTGGCAAATCAATGTGTAGCCCCAGGCCAGGGCCCCCTTGTAAGCAACATCAATATGATAGCAACAATACACCACTAGTTACTCCAACCTACATACCGTGATGGAGGTTTTTTCTTTTCCTGGTCCACAACTTCTATAAGCTATAATTACAAAGCTTTTCCAACCAAGAAACCAACCTACATATGATTTGCAAGTCAAAGCAGCTGGCTGCCTTAAGTGGTAGTTGTAGAAACTAACTGCAATTAGTTTTGATCTTCCTCAAGCCTTTTCATCTACATTTTCTCACTTTAAGCCATCTAACCCATATCCATTTTTGTTAGTTCATGGGTACCACAGTGAAATGACCCCTCACCTCCCCAAGTAACCAGGAAACACGATTATCCTTTAGGGCAGGAGTTGCAAAGTCAAATGACCTCAGGGTTCAGGAAAATGTGGTACATGAGTGAATGGTATAGATGTAAAATGTTTTGTGTTCCAACACTATCGATTTTTCAGTTTCTAGTAGTGGAACTGACACTTGTCCTCTGTGGTCAGAAGATAAAGAGAAGTGGCAAGGACTCCAGCAAATTAAAAACTGTCTTTGGCAGGGCATTCATTATCTTGCAGATGGTTCTAGAGAGGTGTAACCAAAGGCCTTAAATATTTCTCATCCAAGAGGCAAGCCCCTCTTCAGGTGAGATGGTGATGCCATCTGTTTTAGCTTAGTATTATTAGATATTTGATTCATCTAACCTCAAGCCCTTGTTCCAATGCTCTGCTTAATGTGCAATCTTTTGGTCATGGGTTGGTGCTGACAACTTCAACATAAGTATTATGGACTGTATGACAGTTATAATTCTCACTGTAAATGAGTAACCAGAATTCCTGGTTTTAGACCTCAGTCTCATTGGCTAGAGAGTATGGCTCAACTCTAGGGCAGATGCACTCCAAATATACTGAAATCAAGTTTCAGAGTCTTCAAATTTAAGAGTCAAGGTGATGTCACCCTAGAAGGCTTTTTGGGGAGAGTCAGCTAGTCTTACCTAGTGCATGGGAACTGTGATGCAGTGACCCCAAATAACTTAGAAATAAGAGAATAAGGTTATTTTCTCTAAGACAGAAATTCTCTGCATTGCCACTTTCTTTTATAATTTCTGTAAAGTGTAACTTCAACTTCCACTTGTAATCTGATGACACCAATCATACATCCACAGTTCAGAATGCCTTCTACATTTTTGGCTTTAGAGCCATTATCAAGTGTCACTAAGAGTTATCCTAGACTCCTCTCCTTTATCCTCCCAACTGCCCCCTGCCCCCAGCTAATGAATAACCAAATCCTGCAAATATTTAATATTTCTGGACTCCACAGTTCCTCTTCATTCCTATTTCCTCTGTCTCCCAAAAGGGCTCCAGTACTGCTGCCACCTCCCTTACAAGTAAACCTCTACACTGTCCAGTGTAATATTCTACAGCATAAATGTGATTGAACCTTAATTGTATTTAATTGTTTCTTCGCCATGCCTCAGATCTTGACAAAGACACACAATCACCTTGATAAGGAAATGGTCAACACTGTAAATTTTGAAACCGACAAAGTAGAGAAATGTTAAATCACTTCCTTAAAAATTCCAATATATGAATATTAACTTTTACAAGTCAGATATTTTAAGATTAAAACCTAAAAATCATCTAAAAATGTTACTTTTTCTCAAAAGTCCAAAGACTGGGAGTCAGGAAGCATGCAATTTGCTATGCAATGAAAATCAATTTTATTTTTTATGATTTCATATATAAAGACCAATAAGATAATTTGAGGTCAGTTTAACTCCTTTACAAAAGTTTATTCAGTAAGAGTTACTGATTCTAAATAGGCAAAATTTCTACTTAAGAGTACTTTACTTGCTTATATTTCTCAAGATGCGAGTCTCTTTACTTGTTTATATTTCTCAAGATGCTAATCTGTCCATGACATGTAAGCAAGCAGATTATTATAAATAATAAATTAGACAAACACTTCAGTCAACCTGGCCAAATTTTTCTATGTACTTCAACTACAACGTTTAACTAATAACTATTATAGGCAGAATCTAAAGAGGGGTCAGATATGCCATAAGAACAGACAATATAACTTTAATCTGGTGAAAACATTCAAAGTTTAAAATTGCAATCATTACCATTTCAATCATTCTTTTTGGTACAAGCTGCAAGGGCTATGGAATGGGCTTGCCACATTGCCAGACCACATGGCAATAGCAGACAAGAACCCATAGTTAAAGATTCCCAAACTTTACAAATATTGGGATTGAATCAATAAGTCTTACAGAAAATCCTTCTAAAAATATCCTTAAAGTTAAGAGTCAGAAACTTCCAAACAGGAAAATTAAAAATTATAGGCTTATAAACAAAAGCCAAAAAATTCTCTCTACTGCTAGAAAAATATTTGGAGACAAGAGGAAGAAATATCTTAAAGGAGGAATTCCAAACAAAGACTGCACATCAGCATCACCTGCCATACCCGTCACAGCTCCCAGAGTCAGGACGTCCAGGCAGTGGAGCCAGGACCTGTTGACTTGGCAAGCTCTTTCATTTATTCTGCTGTACAACCAAGTTCAGAATCACTGACTTTGGGAGTTTTTCCCTGTATTTAATGACATATATAAAATAAATTAAAAAGTGCACAATTAAGATAGCTACTAAATGTGTCTTCCGAAGTTTGCTTCAAGACAGTAAATAAGAACCTTTAAGCATGTGCTTTTATGAATTGTAAACTATGTCACTTTTAAACCCACCCTTATTGATCTAAGGATTATGAGGAATGTTATCATTCTTCTCTCTCAGAGATTAATATCTGAGTTGGAACCCTTTGAAACAGCAAGTTTACTTCTAGAGAAAATGGTGTGCAGATGTGTTCTTACCTCAGATTCATTTTTAAGAGCAAAACATTATAAAGAACCTAAATATCCATCAATATCCAACCAATCATCATTGGTTAAATACACAGTATAGACCATGCATGCAATGGAATATTATGTAGTCTTTAAAATCATGATATAGACCTATAGATATTGACTTGAAAAAATAACAATGATACAATACAGAGTGAAAATAAGGAGGTTACAAAACAGAAAATGAGCTCATGAATGTAAAACTGTATGGGTGGATTTATATGCATACAGCAATGTCTAGGAAAAGGTTTGCCAAAATGTTAATATGATTACCTCTGGACTTTTAAAAAGGAAAATAGGTCAGAGAGACTGTAAGAAAGTATCCACTAGACCAGGGACCTTAAAAAATTTTTGGTTTTGAGGTTACTTACCTGCCCCCCCGCCACAAGCCTGGAAGAAATATCAAAAAAGCATTTATTGAGAACCAATTAATTGTCTGCCCTACTCTCTTTCCAATTGCACTCCAGTAGTGGTGTTGGGAATCTCAAAGGTGAAATGAAATAAACTCCTACTCTCATAAAGTTGTGAGAGAGGAGTAAAAATGCTGTGAGCAATTACAACAAGGTCTGGAAGGAGTCTATGAGAAGAAAACAGCATCTTTCTCTGAGCAAATGCAGCTCTGTGGCAGGGCCCGTGGCCTGGTAACAGACCACCAGCTAGGTGTTTGTTGGTATTTGCTCCCTGGGACATACACATCAGCCCTGGTCACGATGTTTAACGCCTGAAGAAAGGAAAAAAGAAAGTTCTATTTCACCATTCAGGCTACTAAATACTTGAGATTTGGTTGGCTTTCTTTTCCCTATATATACTCACCCTCTTTGTATAGGAGACATTATGTTCACAGGATTCTGAGCCAGTGACTCATGTCTGCTTCAGTTATAAACCTAGACTATTTTCATCACCTCTTTTTCCTTGTTTATATGTTTGGTAATCACATTCTTATTATAGGTTTAATATCCAAAGAACAAACCCTATTCTACACCCAGACCACAACACCTATGTTTGCACAGGTTTATTTATGTTACAGGTATACTTTTTAACCTTCTTGTCAATCACTACATCCTAACTTTAACAAATAATACAACAAAGCCAAAAAGTACCACCACCACTGACAAAAAAAAATCTCTCTGGGACATGCCATTTGGAGAATTTATTGGGATCAAGAGTTCAGAAGTATCATTCAGTCTGAAGCTTTCTGTAAAAGAATCTCCACATTCACAAGTATTATATAAATTCCAACTACTACTAAGTTACATTAATGAGTAGTTAAAAAGTACCAAAGGAAGGACCTGGCTGGAATGCACTCCTTGGATCATAACAGCATTAACAAACCAAAAAAGTGAGGCAGGACTAAAAAACTGAATTTAGTCACATCAAAAAGAAAACAAAAGGTAGTAAAAGAAAATGAACTAAAAGGAACTCAAATTATTGGCATCTCCCAACTTTTATTGACCAGTCATGCCATTTTGCTTTCCAACAGGTAGCTGGTAAACTGAGAAAACAACATACTGGCCCAGAGAACATTATTTATAGAAGACAATATTTGCAATAGCCAAATTTACCCCAACCATGTTCAAGCATGGACAAAAGCCATGCAAAAATTGCCTTAATAATAATATAAAACATTTTAATTTTGTGCAAGGTTCTACACTGCTTGGTATGTTTCTTTTACTTAGGCTAAAGAAAAGACAGAAGGGTGGGGGTAGGGGCTGGGGTGGGTCTAAACCCATACATGAAAGGAGGTGGCAGGCTGAGACAGTGATTCAGGTATACTATTAGGGGAGAAGCTTGATTTATAACATAAGTTATGGATTTAAGGAAAAACAAACAAAAACCCCAGACCAAACACATCAATCATTAAAAACAAAGAAACAAATACATGAATAAACCCCCCAGCAAACATAAAGGTGAACCTTTTATACTGACATTTATTGATGCAAATCTTAGGTAAATTTTACATTTTCTTAAGTTAACTCTATTTAGGAAAAGAAATGGAATATAACACTATAAAGGTAATGAGTTTTAAAAGAGAATATCCATTTTAAAAGGATATAACAGAATACCCTAGAAAATAGTTTAAATGAGTTTACATATTTTCTGAAATTTAAAAAATCAGAGTAAAACTTCTTAAAAAAATATTCTCTAAATCTAACACCAATTTTAAAACAATATATCCTACTTGAATCCCTGATTTGGAGAATATCATCACTCTACAATCTCTTGGCAAATTTCAATGAGTTTTCTGTTTGATATTTTATCAGTGTAATATCTGACATGAAGTCCTTCAGAGGGGGAAGGGGCACCAGAAGAAATGTGACACATTCAGGGCCCATCTTACACATATTGTACCTTCTCAATTTAAAAGGTGAGACGCTCTGCCCTTGTTATGGGTTGAACTATATTCCCCAAAAGGCATAGTCAAGTCCTAAACCCCGGTCCTGACCTTATTTGGAAATAGGGTCTTTGGAGATGTTACTAGTTAAGAGGAGTCCAAACTGGATTAGGGTAGGCCCCAATCCAATGTGACTGGTGTCCTTAGAAGAAGGAAAAGAGACACAGATCAGGGAAGAACATCGCGGGACAACTGAGGCCAGCTAGGCTGTGGATTGCCGGCAAACCACCAGAAGCTAGAAGAGGCAAGGCAGGGTTCTCCCATACATGTTTAAAAGGAATCATGGTCCTACTGCCACCTTGATTTCAGACTTCTGGCCTCTAGGAGTGGGAGACAATACATTTCTGTTGTCTGAAGCCACCCAGTATCACCCAGTGATACTTTGTTACAGCAGCCCTAGGAATCTAACACAGCCCTTCAGTGCCTCAATTGAACAAATGAAAGTCCCAGCAAGGTTTACTAATGCGTCTGATCTCATCAGGATGTGGCCAAGGACTATAATTTCAGCTGTAATTGGTCTCACCAACTTCATGAATTGGTGGTGTCTGTGTGGTATAATTTGAAAGGTGATAGAAAGGCTCCCTGCTAGCCTGCAAAGGCACTTTTCCTGATCAGCTACCTCAGATTCACTGAGATACACTGAGATAAGGGACTTGGGCATTGGAAAATCCTTATTAATATGTTTATACTCTGGAGGGAGGAACTCCATTTTGAAGATGTGGAAACTAAAGCTCGGGGTGGTTAGATTGATCTAGATCAATGCAGCTTTTAAAAGGTGAAGCTGGGATTTGAACCTAGGAAGTGTGACTTCAGAAGAGTCTTTGCTATTTCATATTGGAGAAATGAGAACGGTAGGAAGAGGTGAGGAAAGTAAACCAAGAAAATTTGCTTCACAGTTTTGCCTCTGATCACCAGCTTTGCTTTCTGGTGGACAAGATACTGTTATCATCCCTGCCCAGCTGCTATGAAGATAAGGAATCAGGCTGTAGTGTGAAGCCATTCTTTCTGGATATCTATTCATCTCAGGAGTGCATGTCATGCTGTTTAGCTGGCAAACTTGGAGCCGAGAATACTTTAGCAGGGAGATTCTATAATAGATCTGTGTCTCCACAAACAGGACAATGTCCACCAAAGCCTTGGTTAGAGCTGTTTGCTACTCTCCTATTGCAGTCAGCAGTTTGCAACAGGCATCAACTCATAGGAAGAACATGGATGGCTGCCACAAAGCAGTTTTATGAACCTTGTAGGCTATTTTCCAAACCGGAAAAGACTTATATATGAAAGGCACATATTTCAAAGGTTTCTGCTGGTTCTCAAGGGAAACTCCTCTTCCTACTTCCTTTGCTATATTACCCCCCTCTGGCATTTCAAAAGCACAACTTACAATGTCCTTGCTACCTCCCCCATCACACTCTTTTTGTGCTATCACCACTGCCAGTGCTTCAAGCAACCTTAGTTGCTTCCCTCACATCAATGCCCTGAGTTCTACAAATTGAAAAGGCCTGTGCATTAAAAGAATTATACACCATGATCAAGTGGGATTTATCCCAGGTGTGCAAGGGTGGGTCAACATAAGAAAATCAAGTAATGTAAAGCACCACGTGTTTTAGTTTGCCAAAGGCTGCCAATGCAAAAATACTAGAAATGTGTTGGCTTTTATAAAAGGAACTTATTAGGGAAAAGCTTACAGTTCTGAGGCTGTGAAAATGTCCAAATGAAGGCATCATCAGAGAAGCTTTCTCACCAAAGGTCAGCTGCTGGTTGCATCCTGGACTCCTACTACATGGCAAAGCAAAATGGCAGCTCTCCTTCTGGGTCTCTGCCTTTTCCTCCAGGCCACTTTCTCCCCCAAGCTCAGCTGTAGGTGATCAAGCATATGGCAGGGCTTCTCTCCTCAGCTTTGAGCTGCTCAATGGGCCTAACCTCTCGGTTTCTCCCTCTGTTTCTGCTTTCAGTTCCCAGTTTATATAACACCCCAGCAAGAGGGCAGAGACTTAACCTGGGTCATGCCTCACTGACATAGGCCAATCAAAGGCCATAAAACAATCTTACCAAAAGTGACCTAATCAAGGTCCCTTTACTGTCATATCACATTAACAGAACTGGAAAAAAAAAAAAAACACGATCATCCTTATTAACAGAGAAAAGGCATTTGACAAAATCCAGCACACTTTCTTATTGAAAACACTTAGAAAACTAGGAATAGAAGGAAAATCCCTCAACATGATAAAGAGCATATATGAAAAACCCACTGTTAACATCATACTCAATGGTAAAAGACTGAAACTTGTCCCTCTAAGACATGGAACAAGACAAGAATGCCCATTTTCACCTATTCAATATTGTGCTGGAAGTTCTAGCCAGAACAATTAGGCAAGAAAAAAGATAAAAGATAAAAGGTATCCAAATTGGAAAGGAAGAAGTATAACCTTCACTATTTACAGATGACACGATCCAATGTTTAGAAAGTCCTGAAAAATCTACAACAAAGCTGCTAGAGCTAATAAATGATTTCAGCAGAGTATCAGGATACAAGATCAATATGTGAAAATCAGTAGTGTTTCTATACACTAGTAATGAAGCTGACGAGGAAATAAAAAATTTTTTAAAAATCCATTTACAATTGCAATTAAAAGAATCAAATATCTAGGAATAAATTCAGCCAAGGATGTAAAGGACTTGCACATGGAAAACTACAAAACTTTGATAAAAGAAATCAAAGAAGATCTAAATAAATGAAAAGACATTCCATGCTCATGGGTTGGGAGACTAAATATTGTCAAGATATCAATTCTACATAAAACAACTTAACAGATTCAGTGCAATCCCAATAAAAATTCCAACAGCCTTCTTTGCGAAAATGGAAAAGTCAATCATCAGATTTATTTGGAAGGGTAAAAGGCCCTGAACAGCCAAAAACATCTTGAAAAAAAATAAAATTGGTGGACTCATATCTCCCGACTTTAAAACTTATTATAAAGCTACAGTAGTCAAAACAGCATGGTACTGGCACAAAGATAAATATATATAGGGCAATGGAATCAAATTGAGAGCCAGTTGGTTTTTGACAAGGGTGCTAAGTCCACTCAATTGGAAAAGAATATTCATTCAAGAAATGGTGCTGGGAGAACTGGATATCCATATGCAAAAGAATGAATGGGGACCTCTATCTCATACCACATACAAATATTAACTCAAAATGGATCAAAGACCTAAATGTAAGAACCAGGACTATAAAACTACTAGATGAAAATGTAGGGAAGCATCTTCAGAATCTTGTGTTAGACAATGGATTTTTAGACTTTGCATGCAAAACACAAGCAACAAAAGAAAAAATAGATAAATGAGACCTCATAAAAAAATAAAATAGGTGGGGTGATGTATGGGACCACTGTGTGATGTTATGCATGTTTATTTTGTAAGTTCACAATTTTTACTACACACTTATTTATGTATGTTCATGTATGAATGATACACTTAAATTAAAATTAAAAAAAATAAAAAGCTTTTGTATGTCAAAGGATTTTACTATGAAATTGGAAAGACAACCTATGCAATGGGAGAAAATATTTGGCAACCACATATTCTATAAGGGTTTAATATCCAGAATATATCAAGAAACCCTACAATTCAACAATAAGAAAACGACCCATTTAAAAAAATGGGCAAGAGACTTGAATAGACATTTCTCCAGAAAGAATATACAAATGGCCAAAAAGGTGAAAAGATGCTCAACATCATTAGCTATTAGAGAAAAGTAAATCAAAACCACTGAGATAGCATTTCATACCCACTAGAATGGTTATTTGAAAAAGAAAAAGAAAGAAAATTACAAGTGTTGGAAAGGATATGGAGGATATGTAGAAAGAGGTTATTCATTGTTGGTGGGAATATAAAATGGTGTAGTTGTTGTGGAAGACAGTTTGGGGCTTCCTCAGAAAGTAAGGTGTAGAATTACCATAAGACCCAGTAATAACACTTCTAGGTATATACCCAAAAGATTTGAAAGCAGGAACTCAAATAGATATTTGCACACCAATGTTCATGCCAGCATTATTCACAAATGACAAAAGATGGACGCAACCCAAATGTCCACCAACTGATGAAGAGATAAATAAAATGTGATATGTACATAAATGGTATATTTTTCAGCCATAAAAAGAAATGAAGTTCTGACACATGCAACATCATGTTTAGTGAAAGAAGTCAGAAGTCAAAGGACAAATATTATATCATCTCACTGATATGAAATAATTGAATAAGTAGACTCTTAGGATTAGACTCTAGAGTATAAGTTACCAGGGGCTGGGGTAGGGATAGAGAATGGGGAGTTAATGCTTAATGCTTAAATTGTACAGAATTTCTATTTGGGTTGACTGTAAAGGTTTGGTAATGGATGGTGGTGATGGTAGACAACATTGTGAATACAGTTAACAGCACTGAATTATATATGTGAATGTGGTTAGGAGGAGAAATTTTAGGTTGTATATGTTACCAGAATAAAAATTTAAAACAAAAACAAAACATAGGACTGTACAACACAGTGAACCCTACTGTAAATGATGGACTCAGTTAATAGTACAATTATAAAAATGGTCTTTCATGAATTGTCACAAATTTACCATACTAAGGCAAGGTGTTAATAATAGGGTGACATATGGGAATTCTGTATTTTATGTATTGTTTTTCTGTAAACATGCAACTTCTCTAATTAAAAAAAAATTTTTTTAAAGCCTCAGCAAGAGAAATTCCATCCACTTCACCTTACTGAAAAGAATCTCAGCAAGACCTTCAAAACTGAGCCAGAGGAAGCGGATGTGGCTCAAGTAGTTGGGCACCTGCATACCACATGGGAGGTCCCGGGTTTGGTTTCTGGTGCCTCCTAAAAAGATGAGCAGACACAGAGTGCACACAAAGAACAGTCACAGAGAACAGACAGTGAGGGTGAACAAAGAGGGAGTAGGGGGAGAAATAAATTTAAAAAAATAAATCTTAAAAAAAAAACACAACCAAGCCAGCCAGCAATAGTTCCTTAACTTTATGTGCCCTACCCACCAGCAGCTTATACTCTAGGTAAAAAGCACAGCAGCTTAGAATTTTGGCACCTTTAAGCTTAAAAGTTTAATAGCTGGAAGTGATCTTAGTGATTATCAAACCCATCCAATTTCTCACTTAGGGAGAAAGAAAATGAAGTCCACAGGATAATTCCAACATCATAAAAGTAAAGAGTAGCAAAGCCAAGATCAGGGCTAGACATTGCTTTCCACTTTGGTCCAGAGACATAAAAGTTAGAGTTAGTAAAAACTGAGACAAGTAAAAGTTAGATTGAAAGCTTACTTTTACTAACTCAAATAAAAGTTAAAGAAGTATAAAACGATAATATGAAATATTAGAGCCGTCCCAAGTTTGTGGAAGATGAGAACAGGTGGTATGAGGGGAGAAAGGGGGAAAGGACAAAAGAAAAATAACAATTTATCACAGTGGGGACTCTTTGTAGATTCATTCTTGTTCTTTGAGTTGGAATGACATTAAGTGCTGGACTAGAATTCCTCTAGCTCATAGATTTCTTAACCTCAGTTTTTGGCTATCACCTTTCTTTTGCTTGACTTTTCACAGCTTATGTTCTCTCATTGGATTGTCCAGGCCAAAAGCAATGATGGCCTGCCCAAGCGCAACAGTCTGGAATAGTCCAAGAGCAGAATAGCTCTGGCCAAATCACAAACCACGGCTCTGCTCTGACCCAGCTAACAGGAGTCCCTCCTGCAGTCTCAGCCTTCTGAACCACTGGAAGGGGAAGGCCCCTGGGCAGAGGCAATGTCTATCACTAGTCTGGGAATTCAAGTGCTGGCATTGGTGGTCTCCTGAAAGCACACGCTAACCACTCCAGGAGCCTGGATCAGCTGTTTTGAGGGTTTCCGGGTCCCTATTCAAGGCCTTGGCAAACGACAGGGTAGGAAAACAGGAATCTGTCAAGCCCAGTTCTTGTCTTGGGAACTGTACCCTTCAGCCTCGGAACAAAAACACCACCAGGTGCCTGCAATCTGTAATCAGTACTCTATTAAACTGCTCTCAGAAATGCAGAAATTATCCTGATTTCTACATGCAGCTGCACAAGGTCCTGCTGGGTAACTGAAGAGTCTTTACAGGTCCGCTGAGAATCCCCAGAAGTAACAAACTAGGCTCGAGCATCGGTGAAATCCTCACGTAAGACGGATGGGTGGGTAGGCAGGCATCCTTGTACTATGTCTTGAGATGTCACAGAAGAGTTTACAGATTCAGGTCAGACTCAAGATCCATATGCAAATTCAGACTCCGTCCTATTCAATCAGCTCTTTTGTCATTTCATTGTGAACCTCCCTTTTAGTCAGCATGTTCTGGAAAATAACTAACTTCTGACCTAGCTACATTGCAGTGTTTCATAGGGGAGAGAAAATCTATAGATTGAATACTACTAACTAAGGCTAGCGCTAAGTTTAATGATATCACAAATTACAAAGACATTTAAGCCCATGTGATCAGGCTCGCTATCCAGAATCTGGAGGCCAGGGCCACCTCTCCTTGCCTCAAACGTACAGGGAATGGTGCAAATACGACTAGGTTTGTCATCAGAGGACCTAGGTCTGAGCCCTTCTAAGGCATGACTTGCTGAATAGGTTTGGGTAAAGTTCTACTTCTCTGAAGCCTGTATCTTCATGTTTAAAGTGCCACCCACTTCACCAGACTGCTCCCACGTGCCCTGGAAAGGCAGACAATCGTCCAAGCATAATCAGCTTTCATTTGCAAAGGCATGTACATCACAGTGTAGTTTACAAAGCCTTTCCAACCTGTGAGGGAGGTGGGGGAGGTACCGTCCTCTCTCTTGGATAGGTGAAGAGAATGAAGATCTGAAAAGGGACCTGTCTGAGCAACTCCACTAGGCTTAGCCAGAAGGGAGACGAGTCTTCCACCTGTAATCCTGCCCTGTTTCCACTGCATGCCTCGGCCTCACCACATGAAACTGCCAGCTTAAGCTGGAGAACAATGACAGAAGCCAATTTAAGTCTGTCACACAGTGGATAGTGTGTGACACCCAAGGAGATGTGGAGTAGGGCAGGCATTAAAAGAAAGAAAAGAGGAAATGGGCACACAAAGCACAAAGCAGAGTAGAGCTGGGATAAGGCACTCAATCACTGATTCAGCAAACATTTATGGAAAGTCTGCTGAATATGCAGCACTGTCCTAGACACTGAGCACTGAGGATATGGGGATGGGGAGGGGACGACAAGATCAATAAAGTCCTTTCCCTCATGGAGCTCACATTCTGGTGGGGAAGAAAAACATTCAACAAGTAAGCAAATCAATGCAGCAGTTGAGAAGAAATCAAATTACACGTGCTCTGTGGCTCAGCAATCAGGAAGAAAGATAGAAAATAATTGTCGCTATCATTCACCACTAATCATCAGACAGGGAAATCAAATATGAAGCCAATGCACTCCATGCCTTCTAAGGGGACATTCATCTGGCTTTGATGAATATTTCTGTTCTACCACATATTGATCCTTATTAACAGAAATAACAAAGAAATTTCATTTAGGGACAGGACCTATCCTTCTTCATTGAACAAACATTTCCTGGGAGTAGGTATTATGACCTGGGCTCTTGGAAGGGTTGGAGATCACAGACAAATTAGACATATTCAAGGAGAAAATAGTCTAGTTGAGGAGAAAGACAAGGAGAACAGGTAACCAATCAGACTACATTAAGAATCCAAAGCTGCTGCTCCACCAAAGCAGAAGAGGCAGGTACAGTTTAAATCCTTCAGAGGCTGGCGATCAGGAGATAACTTACTTTATTAAGCCTATCCTTAAAATGTAATTAAAGAATTTAATTAGGTCTGCCTGCATGGAGTAGGCAGGTAGATCCACTTCAATTAAAATCCGTAGGGAAAGCTTCAGGAAGCTGTTAGTTTTGCGTGAGTGACCTAGAATATATGCCTGCTCCAGTTCTGCTTCCTCTTGGGATCCGTGCAAAGGGTGTGCCCTGAACTGCTTCAATCAGACCTCCACCCAAGGTGAAAGGCAAAGAAAACTCTGCATGGAACATTTCTGCACTTATAGAAAAAAGAAGCAGGAGGAAAAAAGAAACAAATGGCCAAAGAGAAGTTGCACAGGAAAAAGTTATCTGACACAAATATGAACCCATCAAATGTCCATTTGATACAAGTATTACTTAGTGGGGGAAAGGTAGAAGAAATACTACTTTTAAAGTACTCATTTCCATCTGTGTAGGGCAGTTTACTGCTGTGGGAGGGAGAGTATTGATCAGAGTTCATAAACAGATGGTTTTGGAAGAATAAGTTTTGTTGGCCCATTCTCATTTAAAATATATATATTTTACGTAAAACAGATTTCTGGTTTCTATTGAAAACTGGGAAGACCTAGTAACACTAGGCCTGCATCCTCCACCATCTATAGTGTAGATTCTATACCCTCTCAAATTCTCCCATCCCCACAACTCACTACTTTATCACCCAAATTGAGGCTTAATGTCAGTTGACCATCATCTAAATTGCCCTGTTTTTCTCACATACTGACTGTTCACCAACTTATTCCTGTCAGGTTACTGCACATGCAAAACTTGTTGTAGAGACTAAATTAACTAGCATGACTGGGAAAGCTAGAGGAATACATTTTTGCAAAGGTATTACCCAGTGAGAGAGTAAAGGAGAGATCCAGAAATGGTCACATAACTCGGGGGAATTAAACTAAGGGCATCAAAATAAAAAGCAAGCCAAATATCTGTATTACACAGTCATCGTAAAAGTTTTGTCAACATTATATATTCTCTTCCTCTCCCAAAAACACCCACTGCTCTGATAAAGTACCACCAGGCGGGATTCTGGAATACATAATACAAGCAAGGTGGAATGTGGAGGATGCCACAGTGGCCTCTACTGCCAACTGGTATAACCTTCTGGAGGCCAAATCAGTTATATTTATCCAAAGCTCTAAAATAGGCACAACCTTTGGACAGCAATTCTTCTCCTAAGAATTGATCCTTAGGAAATCAGCAAGTGAGTAGGCAAAGACGTATATTTAAGAATGTTCATCTGCTCCATCCTTTCACTGATATCTTATTTAATCTCTCTATACGGCCTTTATTAAAGAGTCAGTGTTCTGCAGAAACTTGAGGGCCAGAATCTTAGTTGTCTGTATGTTCATCCTTTCACCCAGGCATTTCATGGAATATCTCCTTCCCAGGTCTTTCCTAGGAATTTAGAACCCAAAGATAAGCAATCGGTGCCCTTGGAGAGGCACAGCAGGGCAGGCACTGTTGGGAGACTCTGCCAGCTCTGAAACTGGCAAGCGGGCTCTCAATAACCACTGCTAAGTACCACTGGCTTCAAATTGAGAGCTTAAACATATAAAGTCTATGTTCTGTTTTTTAAAAGAATTTTTACATAGAGCCTTTCTCTCATTGCCCCATGCAGCAGATTTAAATGTCTCTGTTCACCTCACAGATACCTGGAGAACAAAAAACTAACCAGTGCTAAAGGATCTTTCCCAGAACAATCACCATAGTTTTGGACTGCTAATTCTATGTTTTTATGTGTGTGTTATCCTGTAGCACAGAAATTCCACTATGGTGCTGGATCGCTGTATCAAAACGATGGTTGAGAGGATGGTTTCCCATAGAGTCAGTCCAACCTAACCCAGCCAAAGCTGGGAAGCCCTGATGACGAACAGTGAAGGGTTGGAAATGAGGAATTTTTACAAGCCAAATTAAAGCTAGATAAATAACATCTAGTGGAAAAATGCCAATGTCTTACTAGTTTGAAGTTATTAGGTATTAGTTGATGATTTGGGTACTTGGCTGCAGTATTCCTTGATGATTATTTACAAAATGACTAAGCTGATTTCCTCAATGCTAATTTTACACTGCATTTATCATCTAGTTCCAATGGTATGTAAATATAAAGACAGCTCCCTGTATTTACTGAGATAGAGGAAGCTCAAATGATTAAATGCAGATGTAAAAGTCAAGTCAATACAGTGCAGTAAACTAAATTTTTCATTTTTCTATGCAATTAACTCAGAAACCACATGGAAATTAGTCGAGAAAGAATGCTTGGAAATAAACAAGCTTGATTACAGAACACAAGTCCCATGGATACCTATCTGCCACAAAATTAGGATGCTCTAAATTTTTCTTAACAGAGGTTGGAGGGAAATTTTCCAAAAAGATTCTGGTTTGGGACACATCCACGGAGCTGAGATTTCTATTCTATGTCACATCGTTAACTACTGAATAACTCATTAAGAAAAACAACAACAAACTCCACAACTAAATTTTAACAAGGGAAGGCACAAAGTATAGGAAGGAAAAGATTCTTCAATGGTATTTCCACATAATATCAGCTAGAGACAACAACCAACTCAAACACCATCTACTAAGTGTTCTACTAAGCCATCAGTAACTCCTTTCCCAAAGTACCACTTAGATTTTGTCACTAAGACCAACTTTGGTCAACACATAGAATACTGTTGAAAGAATACTGAAGAGTCTTGATTAGTTTGATTGAAGAGTTTGATTTGGATATTGAAAGCAAAGGGAAATAGAAATAAATGGCTTTAGCCACTACCTGTTCCCATGCTAAATCAATGTATGCACAGCATAGTATTCCAGGACACTCCTTGCCCAGCCCCAACCTTAACACGCAGCACACCATGAAGCACGTGAGAAATCTCTGCTACATATGTTTAGCTCAGGATATTCCTAAAGCTCTGGAAAGGCTTCATGAAATTGCAGAGGTGGCAGACCTGGGCCAGCAGCTGCTGCTGCTCTCAATAAATACCATTTACTGAATGCATACTAGGTCTCAGGAATTTTGCTTGATGTACCTGACATGTCATCTCAATAAGCCTCATCAACGAAATAAGTATGATGGATCATTATCCCTATTTTAAGATCCATATAGAAACGGCAGAACTATTTCAATCAGATCTATAGAGTCCAGAACCTATACTCTTCAAACTGAGACAAGCTACTTTTCTAGGACTTGATTAAGATGCCAGAGAAACCTTAAGGAATCCCTCCTTGAGATATTCCCTGGATACTTCACACGTCTATGGAAGTGGTATCTCGGAGCAAAGCCTAGAAGGAAGGTGAAGGCAGACCTAAAGGCAACATGCACCCCAAGAGGGATGAGTAAGGAAGGCAGTACCGGTCCCAATCTTGACAGTGGTGGTTGGGGTCGATGGCTTTTGGGTTTTATCATGTATATGTATCTATTTCCAACCTACAAATGGCAAACAAAAGCTATTTTGTAGAACCTCACCTCTCTATATTTTTGTTCCAGCTGATGGACCTATTTCTTTCTGCCCTGAAAAAGCCTGCTTACGACTGTATATTACAACAAAAATCAAACTGTCTGATTTGTGCAGAAAGGGATTTTAATGGAAGATACTGGTTCTCAGGACCACTGGGAAGGCAGGAGCCAGAGAGATCAGAAGGAGCCAGAACCACAGCCAAAATCATACCCCAAACTAGCGGCCCTGCCACTGACTGTGTGGGCCTTACAGTTTGCAGCATTGCCAGCCCTGGACAGTCAACACCACTGCTTCAATGCTGACCCTGGAAATGCCAAATACATTCTCCATAATCTGTTTCTGTTCATCACTGGCTCAAGAGTGCAAGTTCTGTACAGGTATATCTGAAGAGCTGAGCCTACAACATCCTGATGTCCTAGATGTAAAGGAGGCTGGGAGAGCGATTCTCCATTATTTTCAGCTTCTGCAGTGGACCAAGGCTGAGAAATGAGAAATTCTTCCAGTTTAGGAAGGGAGTTCAGATGCTAAGCCCCTCTCCCCCATTCCACCCCTCCAAAAATAAAAATAAACAGAAGAAGAAAAAATGGCAACGGTCACTACAGGTTCTTGGGGCCAGTGTTAAAAGTTCCTGATGGAGACAAAGTGGGCCTAATCTCCACAATCAACAGGTGTGCTGGTATAGTAACAGATGTGGGGGGTAGCTTTTCACATTGCCATTTGAGATCACCTACTTTGACTTAAAAACCACCGAATGAACATCTAGCAACACAAATGACTAGCAGCCAACTAAAGTTCTATATGATTGTGCCATGAAGGAAAAAAAAAAAAAAAAAAGCCCTAAGCCAAAGGAATAAGGACCTATGCCTGACACAAACCAATTCAACAGCAAAGCTTGGTCCCTCAAGCAGTCCACAAGCCTGAGTATTAAAGATGAAAAGTCAGGTGTCTGTTCCCAATATGCCAATGCCAGCTGGAAGTAGGTAGCCAACTTCTGTGGTGGTAGAGTTCCTCATGGGAGCTCCAGGATGCTAGGGGGCAGAATTTGTTTACTGATCAAGGAACCCATTTCATTGTTAAAGAAGTGAGGCCACAGGTCAACCAGGAGTCAGGCTCCTCCTATAAACCTTACTATTTCCAAGCATCTGGCCTTAGAATGCCAGCAAGGAGACAGCCCATCACCAGATACAGGCCTTATTATACTAGATAAAGTATGCTGAGCCAGTGACCAATGTATGACAATGCTGAGGACATTCCTCATAGAGCAATGCTGGGGGCTACATTTACCACTTAGCCCATGGGTTGCCAAATGGCTAGCCTGGATCATGAGAGAACTAAGGAAGTAATGAACAGCATTGAAAATTGTGGATTCAGACTGAGATAACATTTTTTAGTGGTCCTATGACTGCTTCTCAATGTAGCAGCCGACTATGACTTTGGGATGCTTCCTGTGAGGAAAGGATAAATAAATAAATTTGTGGTTTTACCTGTGAGGATTGGATCATATTAGAAGGGGATATCTTTGGAACTGTGTGTAGGAAAATAAGTCATGTGCCAGACAGGCAAGGGGTGCACTGGACAGGTCACACCTCAGGATGCCTTGCTTCTCACTTAGTGCTTCTGAAGGAAACTGCACAGTCTGCCGTTGCTATAGCCATGAACTGCATGGACCTCTCCCCAGACCACACTGAGTGGGACAAGGGGCACTTGACCCAGCCACAGTGTGGCCTCCTGTGAAAAACTCAGCTGGGGCAATCAGATTCTCTTTGAGAAAGCTAAACGAAAGCAGAATAAATGACCCAATTAGCAATGGGAGCTGAAGGTTTAAGGCCACTTATGATGCAGAGAGAGGCTGAGAAGAAATGATAGCTCACATACAAGTAAAAGTTACAGAGAAAGCCAATCTGTAGAGAGAGGATGGGACGGGGAGGAACCTGGGATTACCCAGCTTTCTAGTTCATACACAGACTTAGGGAAAAGCCCCTTTTTACTGAAGTACTTGTAATGAGTTGCTGTTACCTGTAACCAAAAGAACCTAATGGAAGCAATGAACATTAGCAAATCCTTGAAATCTGCAAGGATGTGTCTCACTTTCCTTATTTATATATTAGGCCTAACACCTGCCCAAATCAGTTCCTATGGGTCACTGGGGGAACGCAGTCAGGTCAATGTGAATGTGCAAGTTGTTATTAAGGGGTGTGAATAGTCAAACGACAGCAAGTTCAGAGTTTTAAATACACAGCGAACTTTCATTGCCTATGTTAGATGCTCAGCTCACTGAGCTTTTATCATCCCTAGAGGCAAGAGAGATCCACTCAAAAGACATTAATGTAAGATGACTTTTGTACTTTACATAAGAGGAAAATCAACCAATTCAAGGTTATGATTTCCACAAACTCAAACCACACTAAATAAGGCATCCCAAAAAATGAATGCCTAGAAGACAAACCTTGGTTGCAAAGAAGTAGATCTCTCAGAAATGCCTTTGCCCCATGATTACATAGCTTCAAGGGTCCTACTTTTCACATAGGGCTTCTGATCAGACAACTGGTCAAAGGCCCCATATCGCCTCATATCCTCTACACCGGCTCCCAGATGGGAAGTAGCAATGTGAAACCTAAGGCACCTGGTGGCCCTCTTCCCAGTATGTTCATTCCTTCATACCACTGCTTCTCCCCAGGTTGGGTTAGGCACCCCTCTTTGTACTGCATGCCCTCAGCTTTTTATCACTGTGCCATCACATTGTAGAGAAATGTAATTTTTTGTATATAGATCTATGTCTTCAACCAGATTCTGAGCTACAAGAGAAATCCCTCCACCTACTATAGTACCTGGCACATCACAGAGCTAAAAACAATAATAATAAAGTGTCTTAAATGCATGGATCCATCCTCTTCTTGTTCCACCTTCCTTGCCCTAGCAATTTTCCTTATAAGCATATGACTCAGACCCAGTGTCACATTGAAGTGGACTGCAGTAACCATCCACCAGTTTATTTCTTTCCCATGGCTTTGTTGTTTCCATACTAAAACCAAGGGCAGGCCCAACCTTGGGAAGCCACTGTATACACTTCACATCTTCTCTAAACACATTAAACAGATTTTAAAAAACAGGACATAAATTTTTTTAAAAAAGGAAAAGTCGAAGATACAATCTTACCAGCTTACATAAAACAGCTAAAGCAGCCTCAAGACCATAAAGGGGCAGATAGTAAATATTTTAGGCTTTGTGGGCCACATGGTCTGTATCACAATTGCTCAATTCTGCTGTTATTGCACAAAAGCAGCCATAGACCACATGTAACTGGAATGGGCGTGCCTACGCTCCAATAAAACTTTACTTACAAAAACAAGTGCCTGACTTGAAAACTGAAATTTACCAATTTCTGCTAATCCAATGCCACAAGAACATATGACGCATATATGTATGTACGAAATACGAATATCAAATACTGAGGTGTATATAGCATTCTATCCCAGGACCTCACCTTATACTGGTAGAGAAACTCAGAAAAGCAGACAGACTTGATGAGTATGATGACAGAAGAACAAACAATCCTTACCTTCATCCACTTTAGAACACCTCAACTGTTGACTAGGACTTCCTTTTCCAACATCCTTCCCTGGCTTCAGGGACACCAGCCTCTCAGACCACTCTTTTACAGTCTCCTTTGAAAAACTTTTCTCCTCTATCTTTATTCTTTCCTAAAATGATATTTTCTGGGCTCTGCCCAATGATGTCTTCTTTCAGCACTCTCTGTTCTCCCTTCGTAATCTCATTTACACCTAAAACTTCAAGAACCACCTGTGAGCTGAAAACACAGCACATCTACATTTTTCTGCCCAGATATGGTCTTCCCCCAAACACAGTTTAATCGTATGTTCTATCTCAGTAAACGGTCCACCTAAGTCAGAACACATGCTTCCTCCATAACTCCTCCCCACCCCTTTTATTCCCCTTGTCCCCCATCCTTCACAATAAATCAGTCACCAAATTCTGTTCAATTTTACTTTTGAAATCTCTCCACATCTACATACATCTTTCTCTTTCTTGTCACTGCCCTAAATCAGGTTGCCATTCTCTCCTGCCTAGATTCCTTTCATTGACCTCTGAACTGATCTACCAGTGTGCCCAGTTTTGCTTTCCTCCAATCCACTTTCCAAAGTACAGCGAAAAGTTACTTTTCAAAAATGGCTGGGGCAGATTATTTACCAGCTGTCTCTCAGGCCCAGCCTACCATTCTGTATTCTGCTCTGTGACGCTGGAGCTAAAAATCTGCAAACCACAATTCCCCACCTCCCTTGCAACCAGCCTCTTGTTAGACTCTGCCAATGAGCACCACTGGTGGGAGAATGGAAGGCAGAGGTGGGGAGAAGGACTCTTTCTGTTTTTCAGTACCTGTCAGCCTCCATAGTAGCAGATAACTCCGGTTCCCTGAGCTTTTAGCACTCTACACCAGCCAAGGGCCCCCACTCTAGACGATCGGAGCTGGC
>JAKSZT010054561.1:5105936-5131468 GCA_026826555.1 Tolypeutes matacus | reverse complement strand
AAAAAAAAAAAAAAAAAAAAAAAAAAAAAAAAAAAAAAAAAAACACAACACCTATTCCTTTTTGTTCTCCCAACCCTAGGGACTGCAGCTGCTTCCTAGAGTTACTAATATCTAGGTTACCTCTGCTTCCACTATTCTATCAGCTCTCCAGTACCTGTGTTCCCAGTTCCCAAGGTTATATCCCTTCTATTTGAAATACTAACATTGCATTTTTTTTTTTTTTTTTTTTTTTTTTTACTGAAGCCTGACTGATACAGTGCTAGGTAATAAGAGTGCTTCCCGAGAAATAGACCCTAAAAATGGGATTCTGGGATTGGGTTGCTTACCTCTTTGACCTTAACCAGTAATGACCTCCTTGCCTCTCTCCGATAATTCCCAGCAACTACTGTGTTTTTTCTAGAACATCCATCTGAGCTCAATGGCTCACCACTGCCCTCAAGGCAGTAGGTTTGATAAGGTTCTCAGGGTTCTAGAGCCACTGTTTCTCTCTAGTTTCTTTTCCTTTGCTTTTTGTTTTTTTTCAGGAGGCACTGGGAACCGAACCCAGGACCTCCCATGTGAGAGGGAGAGCTCAATTGCTTGAGCCACATCCACTCCCCTCTAGCTTCCCTTCTTGACAATACTTCCCCCTCCTTCATCTTCCAAGCTCCAATCATTCTGAACTCCTTTCCATTTTAGAACCACAATGCCTCTTCTAACCTTTCAGAGCCTTCCCAAAGCTGTTTCCCAAACCTAGTGTATGTATTGCACCTAAACCTCTCTGTTCACCCAGTTAACTCCAACTAATATAGAAGTAATGGCACTGCCTGTTAACTCTGTACTAGCTCAGTATTCCCCATGAAACCACAAATTCTGGGCAGACAGGCACCATGTTTATCTTGCTCAGAGTTTTAATCCCACACAATAGGTGTTCAATAATAGTTTGTTGAATGAATGACTGAATCTTTGAATAGGAAGGGCTAGATTAATTCTACTAGGGAGACTTGAGAATCCTTCTTAAAGAAGGTAGGATTTTGCACTGGGCCTCTAAGACAATCTGTGGGCTTGAAGTCCAATCTCCAGCATTGTAGAAATTTTACAGAAAACATTGTTATCCTTAACTTCCATGGGCTCCCTAAAAAAATAGGTAAGGGATTTCTTAATCTTTCTGAGGTATTCAAGTTACCAAAGAGCTCTTGGAAAGTACAGTAAAGCTTCTATGTTTGTGATTCACCCATGGCCAATCACACTGCTGTGATCACAAAGCTATATCACACCTTTGATATACGGTAACTACATTCCCTTGGGTGTGTTCATAGTCCATACTCTTCCCTAATTTTAGAAGGCCTAAGCCTGATTCCAACCTCTGTCCTAAAGTAAAATGTATATCGAGATCTCAATAAACTTGCTTTATTGCTTTCCTTTCAAAAACTTCATATTGCTATAAATCTGAATATTGCTTTCAGAACTCAATAAATGGAAAGAAAAGTGCTTCAATGAGGTAAACAGTCTTTATATTGATCTCTATATAGAGATTTACTATATAAATTAGAGATGTGTCCCCACATTTGGAACCCATTCCTGCTCTTCCCTACCCCACACTAGTTGAACTAGGAGAAACAACTGTGTTTCCTATAGTATCATAACTTTAAAGATAAAAGTAACAAATCTAAGTACACTTTACTTCTCAAAACTTATCTTTCATACTCTGAATTTATTATGATGAAATAGGTAGAACACTGGCCAAAAGCACCTAGGTTAATTTTCTTTTTAAGCTTCTTGGCTACTTAGTAGACTTGCTTTTGCTGAGCAAACATCATAAAATTTTGTGGTTCAAAGGTTTAGTCTTTAGGAATTTGGTTAATCATTTACATTTTTCCTTGCCCTCTTGATAGCAAAAATATACTTAACAGAAATAAGTGACAGTACATATTCCTCCTTATTTATTTTCAGGTAATTATATTAAGACTATCCCTGGCATGAGGTTAAAATAGCAAAGCAGGGCTAAGAAGAAATTATTCTTTAAAGTTGTTTAGTTCCTGTTAATAGAAAATTATGCCTACTTTACTATCTCTTGACTTCGACAATGGATCAAATAAATGCCTGGCCTGCCCCTTTTTCTCCCTGCCTTCTTTCCTCACATGATATTCCTTGGTAATCTTGTAACTATCAACCTAAATGGGCTCCCTACACCTGAATCTCTCACACTCATTTCCCTCTGCTGCATTCCTAGAAATCCATTCAAAACAATCCCAAAATCACCTGTTTTGTGAGTTTCAGTTGAATCTCAACCATCTCATTCTTGGCATCACACAGGGCCTCTTTGTACCTCCCTTTGCAAAACAAGGAAGGGAAGGATGAGAAATTTTGGTAGCAGAGACATAGCCCAGGGCATACAAAGACACATGAAATGAGCACATGCAATGAGCAGTAATATACCTTTCCTGAGACTTGAGAGCTAAATGTGTGAAAGAAACTATAGGCCATGGATAAGTGGTGGAATTCTAAAGCCAACCTGTCTATGTTTGAATCCCAGTTTAGACAAGTTTTACTCTATGACCTTTATCAAGATATTTGCCTCTTTGTGCCTGCCTCAGTTTTCTCATCTGTAAAATAAGAATGATATTGACACCTACCTCACGAGAGTGTCATGAGGATGAATGAGATAATTTACGCAGAATGCTTAGAACAGCACCCACAGGCCTATTATAATTTTCTTTTTCATCCTAAAAAGGCCAGCCTGTTCACACAAATCAGAGTGGGAAAATCAGTAAGAAACAGAAGAGATATGAAAGAAGAAAAATGGCAAGAAGAGGGGCATATCGTAGAGAAGAGCTTCAAGAATAATGAGAAATGGCATCCAACACAGATGTGCAGCAGAACCTTGGATAGGGAAGAAATTGGGCCAAAGTGGAGACAAAATCTAAAAATGAAAGAAGACCTGACATAAGGGTTTAGTGCATAGCTGTAGAATCTTCAGATCTGAAAAAGACTCTCCTGTTCTATACTAGGACAGGGCTTTCCACTAGTGTTCCCCCAAAGCCCTGAGGGTTCCACAGAGCCCCCCAGCAGCCTGTTTGAGAATAGGTTGGGGAAAGCTTCAGCATCATACACCCACTCTTTTAACTACAATGGCTCAATTTTTATCTGCTTTATTTATTTTCGATTCTAGGTATAATATCCTTTGAAGGAAAGGTTCTATTTCTAAAGAAAGAAAGAAAGAAAAATAAATGCATATAAGACCACTAGTCTCATCCAACACACTCACTTTACAGGTTAGAAATCTAGGCCCAGAAAGTGGAAGTGACTTTATCTAAACTCACTCAGCATCTTTGTTGCAGAAGCAGGAAGGAGCAATTTCCAGACTTACTGGCCAGAGGTCTTTCTACTCTTCTCCTCTGTATTCATGGTCCTCACAATGTTCTCCAGCACAACTCTCTCAAATAGATACGAATGTTCTGTGGCCACATCAACCTCCTTGTACTTTCCCAAACTCATAAGACACCATCATCCATGCCTCTTTTCTTGTGCTCTCCCTGCCATCTACTTATCTATTAAACACCAAATCAAATATTAAATCTCTCAAGACTCAGCTCAAACCCCTTCTATGGTTGCTCTTTCATACCCAATTCCTCCTCCCCAACCCAATCAAACTAGCCCTTTAACCCCACCGTATATTTTGCAACTTCTGATTAACTACAAGTCATTACTGTATGTGTTTGCTTTCCTGAATTCACTGACTAGACCATAAACTCCATGACATCAGTACCAAGTCCCATTATTATACATCTTTGTATCTCCAACCCACAGCTGAGTGCCCCACACCTAAGAAGCACAGTATATACATATTTAAATACTTATAGTTCTTTTATTACAAAAGCAATAAAAAATTGTATAGAGTAGAAAATAGAAGGGCGTTACAAACCTACCATTCAAAGAAAACCACTATTACAGGAAGTTGTATATTCTCCTAGACTTCTTTCTATGAATATATAATTCACACATACAGAAAAAATAATTATCTTCAATGGCATGTTATTTGGTACCACAATTTGTTTTTTTTCACCTGAAAAATAGAGAAGAGAACCTACCTTGTTCTTTCTAATATGGTATTACTTTATATGAAATGTCATATTTTATTTGATCATTTTCCTATTATGGTTATTCACTCAGTCCAATTATTCAATGGTAAAAAAAATTCTACAACAGACATCCATTGTGTGTCTGTGCAAATATTTATGTTGGAAGTGCTATAAGTTGATACATATTTAAAACACTGATAGGTATATATGTCAATATTCTTCCAAAATGTTGTACTGATTTAAATTAACTCTCTACCCCTAGTGCATGAAACTGCTTTTTTCCATATTCCTTGTCCAATACTGGTATTATTAATCTTTGCCAGTCTGCTAACTGAAAAATGTCATGTTATTATAAATTGCATTTCTTAGGTTATTAATGAGGTTGGACATCTTTGCATACAGTTGTCAATGAAACGTGGGGATTCTTTTAAGCAAAAACTACATTTTTCAACAATGTGGAAATGATTTCTTTTGCATGAGCAGGAGGTGGGAAGTGAAAATTTAAGTTGTTTTTTGTTTGTTTCAGTGATTGAACTAAAGAATGCAGAAATATTGGGAATAAAAGGAAAATTTTTCCCTATTGGCTATAGAAATCTCAGCTCAAGTTCACCAAAGGGAAGAACAAAAGCTCTTTCAGTCAAACTATATTACTATATATATATATATAATATATATATAATATATATATATATATTATATTCTAGAGAACCACTATTATGTGGGTAAAACTTCTTGAATAGGCCTCTAAATAAAGCTCAGCTACTTTGAGTCAGCTGGTAGGACTCAAATTTTTTTTCCCAATCAATCTGAATTTATTGAATACCTACTAAGGGCTGGCAGACACTGAAGATGTAAATATAGCTAAGATCCAGGCCCTGACCTAGGAGAGTTACCTTTTCTATTTTTATTTTAATGGAAAACTATTTTGAGTAACATTATTCTACCATACTTAAATTTCAAAGAACTGTCTTTGATATTCAAGAGATGAGAAGCTCAACTCTGGCCATTTCCAAGAATTGGCAAAAATACTACTGCCTATGGGAGAAATGAGAATGCTTTCAACCGGAGTTACTTATGCTCCTTACTCATACCAGTGACTATACATCCCCTTAAATTATTATATGAAAGACAATTTTATTATTTTTATAATTAATATACTCCCAAAATCATATAGTCAGAATGTCCTTTATGTACTAATCCTCACTGGGTGGTGAGTTATTCTATGGCAGGGACCCTAAGTCTCCCTGCAGTCTACCCAGTATATTAACTAATTACTTAGTAAGTCTTGTTGAAAAGGGCCTGATCATCAAAGGCTGGGAAGAGAGACAGTCATTTGAGAGAAACAGCCTGTCTTACATTCTTCCCTGGCAGTTACCAAATCACAGACTATACGCTGCCAGGGACTAATCCAGTCCTCATGTTTTGTTTTGTTTTAAAAACAATTATATTTTATGAAACTTTAAAGAAATTATCTCAGTTTTATAAAAAGTCTTCTAGACAAAAGGGAAAATATTCCTATTGCAATTTATGATACTAAAATAATCCTGATAGGAAAATTAAATTAGGACAGTAACAAAGTAAACTACAGGCTAATCCAGTCATAAACAAAGACACAAATGGAAACAAGGCAATACACATAAGCAAAATGGCAAGTGGAATTCAGTCTATATACAGAAAAATATAATGGATCACGCACATCCAAATTGTCATATTCCAGGAATTCAAGTTCACCCATGAGGCACTGCAGGGAGTCTGAGCTGAGGGGTGGAAGGGGGGCTTTGTTTGGCTATATCAAGAAGAGCTACTCTGGGACAGGTGGAAATACTGGGCTGTGCTTTAGAGGCCCAGGTGGTAATAATGAAGGTGAATGTCAGAGACCAGCAGCCACCTTGGGAAGGTCTAGCCTCACATTCCCAAGTGCTGCCGGGAATATGGTGGCTGGAGCTGTCTCACTGTACCATACCGCTTTTTGTAAGGTTGAACAAAGTCTGAGTAAAGGGCATATTTTACCACCTTGGTCTGACTCACTTGCATAGTAGGTGGTTGGAAAAAAAATAAAACACATATATTTTATGTTGGTCAATATCACTATACTTACCTATCCACAGGATTCTCCAGAATAGCACAAATAATTTTCTTCAGACCCAAAGGAACACTTTGGGCTTTGATCCTAACTATTTTTCCTAATTCAAATACAAATGCGAAAAACAAAAAAAACAAAAAAAACAAAGGTCAGCTTTTCTATATGCCACAACTGATTAACATCTCCTCTCCCAGAGTAGCAACTTAAGTTGGGAAGACACATCTCATAATCCAACTCACACTCTGTCAAATAACTGCTAGCAAACCTAAGAAAAACCAGGTTTTTTTTTTTTTTCCCTTTCTCTCTCTCTCTATATATATATATACACACTAATTTTGACCCAGATCTACGTAGAAAACAATAAAAATCAAATATGCATCTCTTCTAGGGTATGCAACATTAAATCTAAGAGGAGCTTTAGAAACAGTGCCTTCCTTCTATAGACTAGTGAGCAGAAACAAGTTCAATATTTTAATCCACCCCAAAAGGTTAAACGTTTCAGTTGCTTCATTCTCACAACATCTACTGTGGAGTCTAAGGCTTTTATGGACCCCAGAAAAATCATGTTCTTAGAGCTAATCCATTCCTGTGGGTGTGAACCTATTATGGGTGGGTCCTTTTGATTAAGTTACTTCAGTAAGGCAGGGCAAATGTTGAGTATGAATCCTCTCACTGGCGACCTTTATAAGAGAAAGAACTGCAAAGGAAGAGAGAAAGCCACTGAAGCCAGAAGCTGAAAGCAACAAAACCCAAAGAGAAGGAAGAGACCAACAGTTGCCGCCAGGTGCCTTGCCATGCGACCAAGGAGCCCAGGATCACCAACAGCCAGTCTTTGGGGAGAAAGCATTGCTTGATGATGCATTGATTTGCACAGTTTTCTCAGCCTCAAAACTGTTAGCTTATAAGACAACAAATCCCCTTTGTAAAAGACAACCCACTTCAAGTATTCTGGCAGTTAGCAGACTAAAATACTTACTATGTGCAAAGTGCTATGGGGAGAATACAAAGATAACTGAGTTATAGCTAAAGATGCTCACAAGCTAATATAAAACTCATCCACATGTGCAAACAGCTATAAATCACTATCACAGAAAAAGCATCCTAAAAGAGGTACAAAGTGAGATAATGATTCATAAGAGGCAGATCTTCCTTAGAGCCAGGCTACTCAGGAAAGGTGTCATTAACGCCAGGGGTCAAAAGAAAAAAATAAGAATGACTGAATGTTTATATGGCAGTAAGAGCCCATCAAAGCATAAAGTTAAGTAACATGAAATGGCAAGAATTCTTATGTTTCTTCAGTAATGCTCACAGGCCTAGGAAAGGAGGAAGTGGGAAGAAGAGATGAATCAGAGTTGAGGGGGAATATAACATAGCCAAAAGTCAGGGTACAAAGATATTCTGGAGTGAAAATGAGGTGGAGATGACTTTTGATGGAGTCCAGGCTGGTTGGTGGGAAAAAGAATCAAGAAGGGAGCCAAAGGGAAGCGGCTGTGGCTCAATCAGTAGGGCTCCCGTTTACCATATGGGAGGCCCCGGGTTCGGTTCCCGGGGCCTCCTGGTGAAGGCAAGCCCGCCCGCACGGCGTGGTTAGCTGACCCAGCGAGCACAAGCAGCAAGGGGGGGAAAAATGAATAAATAAATAAAATCTTTAAAAAAAAAAAAAAAAGAAAGGAGCCAAAGAACTGAGAGCAAGCAGGTCAAGGGAACTGGGAAAGGGCAAAGAATGGGTATATTAGCAGATTGGAAAAGAAGCAGGTAAAGTGGTCACAGCCAGAGATGGGGCAGGACTACCCTGAAAGCCATGCCGGTGGGTGGCTAATGTGGAGTAGAGATGAAGAACAGGAGCACTACGATGTCAAGGGTGAGAGATTGGGTGCGAATATGATGCTTGAGTCATCAGGACTCTTTACCTCAAGTCTCTCATCTGTCCTACCTCTATCACATGGATTTTTATGAAATAAATCAGAAAATACATATCAAAGTAGCATTTGAAATACTATCTTACCACAAGTTTAGGAAAAGAACGTATGAGTTTACTTCATGAGTATATACTAAAATTAATTCTAATGTAACATTCAGCTTTTCTATCTAAAAGAAAACAGTTAAATAGTAACATAAGGATTATCCATTCCAATAGTCTCCCCATTCCACTCCTGTGTCTAGGGCATTACTTGGAGAAGAATGGTTTAATGTAAACCAATTTATTCTACCTTTGTTTACAGGAATAGATTTAATAACATTTATAAATTGATTTATTTATTACATGGGGATTCCCCCAGGGACAGCAGAAACACATTTGTGATTTGTCCCCCCAAACAACCTAATACAATAGAATCTTTGTCCTAACACCTGGGCCACTGTTATCTCTATAGAACTATTCATATATAGCATTGTCTCTTCAGGGAGTTCGGCTGTGTTTATTGTTTATTGTAACTAGAGGTACCAGAGGTTTCAAATTTCTCTAGTGACCTTTTTTTCCTCCCACTTTGGGGCTTTCCTATGTAGTGCTCCTAAGAGATCATCTGTGTCTTGCAACTCTTTCAGCTATAATCCACTGTTACCAAACCTGAGCATTGCTGAGGTGAGGTTTCTATAATCTTCAAATGTTAGCTCCTGGACCACTCCACAAGCGAATCATAGTTAATCCCTGTGGCTTCCCACAACATTTTATGCATACCCACTAATACCACGTGTAGCACATCCCATTACAGTTTCTTTCACAACCAACCTCTAAGCTCCTTCACGGCAGCATTCATATTTTAGTCTTTCTTATTGGTATCCTCAGTCCCTATCATAGAAACACAATTAGCTTGTTGGAAGAAAAAAACTAAATAGCTCAAACCAAGAGTTTAAAGATTTCACTCCATTCTCTTCTTGCTTACATGATTTCTGAGAGAAATTTACTACAATTCTTACCCTTGTTCTTCTATAGGTAAGGTGATTTTTCCTCTCTGGTTTCCTGCAAGATTTTCTATCTTTGGTTTTCTCCATTTTGAATGAGATATGCCTAAGTGTGATTTTTTTTTCCTTCTATTTATCTCTGAGTCTCCTGGATCTGTGGTTTAGGTTCTGTCATTAATTTTGGAAAGTTCTCAGCCATTGATTGCTACTTCAAATATTTCTTCCATACCTTTCTCTCTTCTTCTGGCATTCCAATTACATGAAAGTTACTCACACCTTCTGATATTATCGCACAGTCCTTGGAATTTATCTTTTTTTTTTTTTATTCTTTTATCTTTGCATTTTAGTTTGGGAAGTTTGTTTTGACCTAAGTTCACTCATTCCTTCCTAAGCAGTGTCAAGTCTACTT
Source organism: Tolypeutes matacus (assembly GCA_026826555.1). Lineage (NCBI taxonomy): Eukaryota > Metazoa > Chordata > Mammalia > Cingulata > Chlamyphoridae > Tolypeutes > Tolypeutes matacus. The sequence goes on along the minus strand of JAKSZT010054561.1, from coordinate 5,122,014 downwards.
ATGATTCCATCAAAGATATTCTTGATTTCTGTTACTGTGTTTTTTTTATTTCTAGCATTTTTTTTTTCTTAGAGTTTCCATCTCTGTTTATATTACCCATCTGTTTTTGCATGTTGCTACTTTGTCCATTACAGCGCTTAAAGTATTAATCATAGGTATTTTAAATTCCTTATTTGATCATTTCAACATTTGTCATATTGGAGCCTAGTTTTGATTATTACTTTGTCTCTTAGACTGTTTTTCTTGCCTTGCAGTATGTCTTATAATTTTTTGGTTGAATGTGAGACATGTTGAATCAGGTAATAGGAATTGAGGTAAATGGGCCTTTAGTGCGAGGATTTATGTTGTTTTCCCATCATAGATACTATAATGAAGGCAAAAGGGAGAATTATATTCCAAGATAAAGCATAGTCTTGAGCTTGTTAATGGTTGTTCCTTATTCAAATACACAACTTCTGCTAGGTCTTTGGTTTAAAATACACATGTAGAGTCAGTAGGCTAATTTCTCAGGCTACCACTTGCAACATCATCATTCAAGTCATTATGGAAGGTGGGCTCAAGGTCAGAGAGATTATCAATCTATTCACACTACAAACAAGGTGCTTTTTTGTAACCAACATCCTGATGCTTCATGAGAACATTCGCTTAAATTATTTCCTGTAAGGAGATGAGGCTGGACCAATACTTCCTGGACAGTATAATGCTATTTAGTATAGTGAACTGAGATGCAGGAAAAATCTAACTTCTTACCTATTAAATATCATGGATTATTTTGAGAGAAATTAATCAGTCCATATTTCCAACATAAATGCTTACAAAAATTGTTAAGAGAAAGGGAAGACCTGTTTTTAAGCCTAAAGATGAAGGAAAACATGGACAGTAGCCCCGCTATTTCCCAAAGGAATAGGCATGCTGATGAAATACCTAATTACCAAGGAAAGTGTAGCACTCTTTCTGTAAAATACCTTCTCTCTTAGCCTCTAGTGTTTTAAATCTTGTTAAGTCACTATTCTGTTCTGTTACTCTCCTTCCTAAAGGCACAATTTTAATGGTAGTAACAAGTCCCCTAGGGAAGGATTTCAGCTGTAATTTTATTAGGGAAACAATCCTAATTATAGATGTGAGTCTCAGAGAATTCTCCCGAACTTTCAGTGAGTCAAGAAGGACCTAAGATGCAAACCTAGTTACCAGGCATTTTAAGAGTAGTCCACTGTTCTTTTATTAGATTGATTAATACAGCACATATGATGTGAGATGCTTCTTTTGCCAAGAAAGTCACAGGGATATGGTTCAGTATCACCCATCTGACATGAACCCTATGAGTACCTTTTAGATCGGGTAAGAGCACACATTACCACACTCATACAGCAACCATTTAGCATGTCACCACTTTCCCTTTTTTTTTTTTTTTAATATATATATATATATTTTATAAGATGCTTAGATTACATAAATGTTACACAAAAATTACAGGGATTCCCATGTTCCCTGCCTCCCACACCTCCCCTAACATCCTACATAAACATCTTTCATTAATGTGGCTCATCACCTGCAATGGATATACACATCCTGGGGCTTTGCCACTAAGCATGAACCATCGTTCACATTGTAGACCCCACTCTCTCCCACACAGTTCTGCATGTTATATGCTAATATAAAATGCCCATATCTGTTGTCATAATGTTACTCAGGATAATTCCCAAGTCCTGAAAAAGCACCTGTATTACAACTGCTTTTCCCTTCCCTGCCCCAAAAGCATCCAGTGGCCACTGGCTCCACCTCACTGTTGTAATTTCTTCCATTGCTTGAATCACATTATGTCTACAACAGAATACCATTAAGTCCACTCTAGTCTATAGCTCTTTCCCCAGTCCTGAGGAGTTTGGGATGGTGATGTCCACTCCACCTCCAAGTGAGAGTGGGCTTATACCCCATGGATATGGTGGATGGGATTATCCTGCCTGCAGCTGCAGGCTCTCTCCATTCCCTGGGATGGCCGTTGTCCATCATCATCTCCTCAACAGGTGACTTGGGTGAGTCCTCACTTTCCCTTCTTAAGCCTCATGCTGGGTGACTCCTACTGGCTAAGGCCAGGCTGTTGTCACAAATTTAAATGTGATGAAACATCGCATGAATTTACATCAGCACAATGGCAGCAGAAGGCAATGTACTCTATGGAAGGAACTATTCACCAAGCTTGAAAGGAATTCAAGAAGTTCTATCAGTTTAAGTAATCAATTAATGGACCAAATATTTATTGACTCATACATAATAAGTAAAGTACTGTGTTAAATTTGGGGGTAAGAGATTAGTCCCAAGATAGCTGAAGCATTATGCCAACCTTCAATGAGTATATCATCTCAGAAGGAATATAGACATGTCCACAATACCAAGGACTAGATAGGAGTATTAGAATTGAAGAGGGAGACTGATAATAGGCTAAGTAAGAGGAAAGCATGTGATCTCCAAATTCTAACCTGGAATAAAGTTCTAGGCTAAACAAAGGGGTCTACTGAATTATCTGAAACAAAACATAGTTGAGCAGGATTTTCTCAGGCTACACACTCTAATCCCCTCATCTCACTATCTACCATCTACAATACTCCGTATGGTAATGATTGAGATTCTTTCACTATAGGCCCAGCTTAATGGAATTCCAAAGGAAAAATGGCACTCAACTTGCTCTGGACAATTTGCCAAACTTGCTAAATGGTCCCCATTAGAATTATAGGCATGGGGGAAAAGGAAGTTCTATACCAGACCTTGTGGTTGACTACCCACAATAAATTTCGGAGGTAAACCTGACAGGATTAGGAATCAAACAGAAACAGCACCTGAAGCCCTTGTATCTCTCAGCTCTTGATAAAAATCACTTTATGTTTAAGCAGTTTGACTTAATTTTCCTGTTACCTCCGTCTAAGAGTCCCAACTGAGACAGTCTGGTTAACTAGAATTGTTAGCACTTTGAGGGCTGAGTCCATGTTTCTTTCATTTCTGTATCCCCAACAGCACCTGATTCAAGACAGGCACTAAAATATTTGAGGGGAAGAAGAGAGAAAGAAGAAAAATCAGGAGTTAGGTAGTGCTCTCTGGACTCTACTCTCAGCTACTAAAGGAGTATAGCAAGGAGCATAGATATCTGTAAGCAATTAGTAGGCAGTACAGGAATACACACACATACACACAACCTGAGCCTATCAGAACAATAACCAAGCATCCTTCTCCAAGAGTGCTGATTCTGACATTCAGGTAGAAGAAACTTGGTCCAGTATCCTAAAGAAGTATGATTAAGGTACTGAAACTGTAGTCTTTGCCGCAATCATTTCTACACATAGGATCAGTACTAGTTTGGAGAGACTAATCAACTGCCAGAATAGACCCCAAAATTTATAATGGTGCAAACATTCCCATGTAACAGGGATTCTTAACAAGGGATCCAAGCGCTTTTTTTGAAAAAAAAAAAAAATGTGAAAAAAAATTTGAATTGAAATTCAAAAGAACATTATTCTTGTGGGGACGTGTTGGTACAGGTGTGATACACTTATTAAATAATACTCAGTATTGTGTGGACTTAGTAAGGGGTCTGTGGTTTTCACCTGACTGGCAAAGGAGTCTGTGGAACAAAAAAGGTTAAGAACCCCTGCCATATAGGGAATGGCTAAATTAAGTGTCCGTCTTCCTCACAATGAAAACGGGAATCAGGCTGACAGGTTCTCCCATCTTCATCATGGTCATTCAATTGGCTAGAACTCAGTCACACAGCCACACCCAATTGTGAGGGAGGCTGAGAAATGCACTCTTGTAGGCTCATGAAGAGGAAAACATGGGTTTTGGTAAGTACTCAGCCAACAGCTTTTTTTTTAAGATTTTATTTATTTATTCATTTATCCCCCCCTTGCTGCTTGTGCTCGCTGGGTCAGCTAACCACGCCGTGTGGGCGGGCGGGCGGGCTTGCCTTCACCAGGAGGCCCCGGGAACCAAACCCGGGGCCTCCCATATGGTAAACGGGAGCCCTACTGATTGAGCCACAGCCGCTTCCCTAGCCAACAGCTTTTGTCACAGTATTTTTACATGTAGCCATATTCAGTCTTTTCCTTCCCCTTCCACACTTTCCCTTGTCCTATTTCTCTGCATATATACATAATGGTATTTCTATACGGTAAACATTTGATCCCATTTATATTATAAATTTATATAAAATTTACATAACAAATGCCAAGGACCTTTTATATCTGGCATTTATTATTTGAAGAAAAGGGGATAACCTGATATTAGGGCCCAGAAAAAAGCAGCTCATGAAGAAGTTTTGCTTAGCTTCTTTGCAAGAGATTTCAAACAAGGGACAGAAATTCACCTGTGTCCATGCTCCCTTATGGCCCTTATCAGCCTCCAACCCTATAATACACTCACGTGGGGTTCATCTCCAAACTGGCAAATACTACTGTAACCTTTGGGGAATTTGATGTAATTATGAATTCCAAAAATATAATTGGATCATGCTTGTAAACTGATCTGTTAATCTGGGCATGATTAGGTTAGGATTAGGGCGTTGAGTCCCACCCCTTGGTGGGTGGGGAATTGAATATTAAAGGCAAGGCAAAGGACAGTTGAAGTAGTCTTTTGCGAAGCAGTTTTGATGTTGGAAAGAAGGCCCCAGGGGAAGAGAAGCAAGCCGTTCGCCTGATCGTCTGCAGCTGACCTCGTGGAGGAAACAGGAGCTAAGCCCGGAGAGAAACGCAGCCCCGGGAAGAGAGGAACCCCAGAAGCCTGAACCCTGGCAAATGCCGGCAGCTGTCTTGCTCTAACACATGGCAATGGACTGTGGTGAGAGAAGAAACTTAATGCTTTATGGCCTGAGTATCTGTGGACTTATACCCCAAATAAATACCCTTTATAAAGACCAAACCATTTTTGGTATTTCACATTAGCACCCCTTTGGCTGACTAATACAACTACTATAGCATATAATTTTGCTCATAAAGAACAGCAAAATACAGCTGAAAATGCTCAATAATTCCCCAAGACACTAAGTGCTTCCACTTTCTGGTCAAGAACCATCATGTCTCAGACTCATCATTTTTATTGCCAGTACTAGAAGTTGTTTCTTTTCAGAGCAATCTTTCACAAAGAAATCACATTTCATTTCAAAGGCATTTTATATATTAAACAATGGGAAAACAACAATGTGGTGCAACATGGACAATGATTAATTAGCTAAACATACTTCTAGGTTGGTTACCCCACTCCAGCCTTCCAAAGCACCAAACTCAAAATCATGCCTCAGGAAAAGGACTAATCAGTAAGTGGCACAGAGCTTTCATAATCCACCTCAAATGTTAAACAACTGACATGGAAATGATCTGCTAGATTTTAAGCTCCTTTGTCAAGGTTCACAAATGATTTATCTTGCTATCCTCTACAATGCTCTGCATAGACTATCATTCAATAAACATTTGTTGAGTGAATACAGTCATTTCATTGTTCATCTGTCATATGTAAGTCTTTCGCATGTGTCCACGAGGGTTGTCAGTCTTGAGGACACTTAGCTGTGTGACTCATTCTGTATACAACCTTGCCAACAGGTGTGGTATAAATGCTTTCTGACTGTGACTATGTGATGATGGTGGTGGCGATGATGGCAGCACAATCAGCCACAACGTGTAAAGGACTCTATTATTTCATGACTGTGGGTCTGATCAGTCACCATAAGTAGTTCAGAACCCTAGGTTCCCTCACACCACCACCCCCAGCACAATCCCCACCCTCCTTCCCTGTTTTAATATTCCCCATGGCTCATATCACCATCTGACATATTCATTTGGGTGCCTGTTTCCCCCTAGAGAACTTCTGTGAGGGCATGGAATTGTGCCCAAGTTGCCCAGCACTCAAAACAGTGGCTAGCACATTAGATGTGCTCCATCAACACCTGTGGAATAAATGAAGGAAAGAAATAAGATATTTGGATTATTTCCTCTAAACCAGAAGATTTTAGCCATGAAAGAAACCATTCCTCTAGTTCTCCAGCATATTCCTGTTCTTTGGTCATAGAACTTCTCAAAAGATGGTCTCACAGACAAGCCGCTTTTTGTATCACGGGGCTTCTAGAAACCCAAGTTATTGTCATGCCACCTTAAAGTCCCCAAGTAAACAAAGATTAAACAGAATCTCCAGGATTGGATATACTTTTGGCAGCTTTTACGAAACAAGCAGCACATGTGCAGTCTGGGCTGGCTTCCCATCTGGCTCCCGCTCCACTCCAGAGCCCTGCACGCAGTTCTGTGAGTCGGCACCAGCTTCGTGGCATGAAGCCAGGCACGAGGATGGGAAATTCCTTCCAGTGGCTTCAGAAAATAATTTGCCTGAGTCCCACATGAACAAAATGATCAGACCCTAAACCTAGTTCTACAAATGGGAAGCATCCACAATTCATTTAAAGGAAAAAAAAAAAAAAAAAAGTTCAAGTTAAAATTCTCAGCTTTCCAAATGTGGCCATGCACATGATGAGGTAAATTACTGTAGGTTATTAAGGAATCACTGAATGTTATAATTAATTTGCCAAGCTGTTGCTTGAAGGAGTTTTAAAATCCATGTTTTATTTAATTTTGTGCATATGAAGAACAGTGACTGCAGGCAACAATGATCCCTATTTATTCATCCTTCAGTTGACTCTCAAACAGTAATTAAATAATACTCCCAAAGTAATGGTAAAGGAGCTACCAACATGAGAATGTGTAACACAAAAGACTTTTTACATATTAGAAGTTTTTAGAACAGTGGACATTCAGATCTAAGAATTCATAGAGGAATGGCAACATTTTTAAATCCCAACAAAAGGAGCTGCTCTAACACCTTCCACACCTCTCAAACTTTCCACAGACTTTCTTCAATTATACTCTGGTCAGAAGGTTTGTCTCAAGTGTTTTTCTAAGGAAATAGTACCCCTATGATAAACCTAGTGCTAGGCACGAGCAATACGAGACTAAGATATAACTTTTATCATGACAGGGGTACCGGGCTTCATTAGCAAAATCAAAAGGATGGACTGGATGATAGCTGAGATCATTTCTAGTTCATTTATTTTGACTTCAGACAGGTCACACAAAACTATAAAATTTTACATGACATCAAGTTAACTCAGTAATGAAAAAAATGAAATTTCAGAAAAGTTCATTAAATAGGGAATTCTTGATCATTGGGTCCTCATATTTGCTGTTCTAAAACTTAAACATTCAGCTTCAGATCTTATTTAATTTCCTATGGGCTTTCCCTCTCAATCTCTTTTGTAGATCATCTGCATTATTTGCTTTTCTATCTTTCTAACTTGACTCTCAAAGTAAAAGATAAATTTACACAAATTATACAAAACTATACAATAATTAATTAAAATACATTTCCTTCCCAGAGCTAAGGCCCAAAATATAGAGTCCTACAGTATCAGAGCAGAATCACATTCATAGAAAGGCTTTTCTTTGATTCAACAAAAACCCAACCAGCCTAGTCCCACAAACTAAAGAACACAATATGGCAACAATGTCACATACTATTTGAAAAACACAAAAACCAAACTCACTTCAGCTTGGTGCTGACCCTCAACTAGGCAATGCAGGTTTTCCAGTCCCATTGGTTTTGGTTACTGGGCTCCAAAGCAGTAGCCTCTTTATGTATGACCTGTAAATCACTCAATACCATTATTTATCTTTTGTAGAAAGAGTGGCATTCTCCAGAAAGAAATGCCCTTCCAATAGGCTATTCCCAATCTCCATATCAGCTTAACTTTGGATGGTGGTGGTTTTTTTTATTTTGTTTTGTTTTGTTTTAACTCAAAAACACCAGGAGGATACAGATATTAGTGGCTCACTAAGACTTTGTGGGGAACAGGGAAGAGGTCTTTAGAGTTTCAAAAGTACCCTTGGAGATTGCGACAGCCTCATTCCCTCTTGGGAATCATCAGTATCATCAGTTCTACCTCCAGATGCATGCCTGGAACTCTGAGTTCTTGCCATAGAGCCTTTCAGCCAAAGCAGTCACCACGGAGAGCTGTTAAGTAATGTCTTACATTATGATGCACACGTACACTTTATACCTGAATAGAGCTTCATGGACTACTCCAAAGGTGTCTCTATTTAGAACACAGAGCAAGAACAAAAGTAATGTGGGACATGTTTTCACGTCAGTAAGACTTTTTTTCTCCAGTAAACTTGTTCAGGCAATTAGAATCAGTTCCAATTTCCACTTCCCAAGTCATTTTCTTCATTGCTCTTAGGAGTAAAAAGGGAATTAAGTAAACCAAAGCCTGAATTTTGAATCTGAATTCAAATCACCTGGGGCTACTTCATACTTAAGTAAACAAATGTGGAATAAACAAATAATTTCATATATATGTACAACATGATTTTATAAAGCATCCACCTACCTTTAGCCCAGCCTTTTAGTTGGGAGTGCACTTTATGGAAAACTTCACACACAAAGCACCTTTCCTCCTAGTACTTCAGGTCCTTATGAAGGAGAACTTTCTAAACAGGAAACTAAAGCACAGAAAGGTGGGGCCATTTCCTCGATGACTCCAGAACCCAAAATTCCTGGCATTCCCCTACCATAAGTTCAAGGCTCACATCATCATATACTATACTATACATGTTCCTGTGAAAATAGGACTGTTCAGTAATTTAACATGAGACTTAAAAACTTTTTTTTTTTTTTTACTATGTGGTCAAAGTGACAAAGATGAAAAAGAATAAAATCTGACATGACCAGTGGTAGTGGCGTGCAGTTTCATAGATGATCCCCATGAAAGATCACTTTTCTACTTTATACTCAGACTTTCTGGTATTCTGAATTACCTTCAGCAAAATCATGGAGATGATCTGCTAGAAAAGCCCAGGAATCTGATTTTCCAAAAACATAAATCTAAAGATGCAACAGGTCATCTAAAGCAGATATTTAAATCATTTTATGATAGATTTATTTTATGATAGATTTTTTATGATAGAAAAATAAACAAGGTTCCAATGAAAACTGAATTTGTTCATAAATAGAAAAATATATTTAGTTTTTTGTTTTTTTTTTTTAAAGATTTTATTTATTTATTCATTTATCCCCCCCTTGCTGCCTGCGCTCGCCGGGTCAGCCAACCACGCCGTGCGGGCGGGCCCGCCCTCACCAGGAGGCCCCAGAAACCGAACCCGGGGCCTCCCACATGGCAAACGGGAGCCCCACTGATTGAACCACAGCCGCCTCCCTATATTTAGTTTTTAAAATTTACTTTTCAACAAAGAAATCTATCTTCCACTAAGTGTCCTACAACCTTTGACACATTCTTTGCCCTGGCCACTACCTGAACCACAAAGCAATCATGTAGCACCTGAACAGGAATGAGGGCCCTGAGGCAAGCTTCCTACAAGATGACACTTTTCCACAAGGCACCTGAGGCTGTCAGGTGCTGTCAGGTGTTTCTTATGTAGCTAAAATACTCAAGGAAGTTACATAAAGCCATTCCTTTCCTGTACATGCACTAACTTTAGAAAGCTACTGCTAGCTGATTTGGAAGCACACTTCCTTTTCTTATGTTGGAATCTCTGAGAAATAACTTTACTATATTTTATTTTATTTCATTTTATTATTTTATTAGGAGGTACCAGGGATTGAACCCAGGACCTCATACATGGGAAGCAGGCACTCAACCACTTGAGCTACAATTTAATTAATTTTATTTTAATGGTTAAACTGTAGAGTTTCTACTGGGATTGACAGAGAAATTTCGGTAATGAATGGTAGCACAATATTGTGAATATAATTAACAGCAGTGATTATATATTTGAAGGTGGTTAAAAGGGGGAAATTTTAGGTTGTATAAGTACTACCAGAATAAAATTTAAAATATGGGGCTGTACAACATAATCAGTGAACTCTAATGTAAAGAATGGACTATAGTTAATGGTACAATTACAAAAATGCTCTTTCATCTGTTGTAACAAATGTACCAACATGTAAATAATTGGTAATAAATAATTGGCAAATAAATAAATAATTGGCAAAGTGTAAACAGGGTGGTATATGAAAACTCTCTTTTATGCAGGTTTTTCTATAAACCTACAACTTACCTGATTAAAAAAAAGACTCCAGTATGTTTACGAAAGATTATTCATTATCATCAATTTGAGAAATAAAATTCAAAGCTATTTTCACATAAGTAGTTATAAAGGTTAATCATAGTAAAAATGGCTAACTCTTGTATAATATACATTATGTGCCAGATCTGTCCTATGTATGGTACATAAAGAAATTCATTTAATCTTCAAAAGCCCATTAAAAAAAGGATTAATGCTATTTATTAGCTAAGACAGGCTGTAGTTACTGGGAATGGTGAAGAAATGACAAGTTAGCCAATTCAGCCTAACAGAGTAACACAAAATAAAGATTCCTCCAAGGCCCCCAGGAGTGAGAAATACAGTGGTTTTAAATCACATTTTAGAGATGCGTATTATATAGAAATGGAAAAATGAGAGGCCAAGGCTACAGCACCATTATTCAGCTTTAAAAATTGCAGGATACTTTCTTTTAAGATTTGGTTCAACTAAGTACAAGTGAAAAAATGTATTTCTAAGCTACCCAGACAGGCAATCAATTGGATTATGGATTCAGAAATTAGTGGAAAATGCATGAGCCAATGTAGAAATCCCACAGGCCAGGCAAGACTTTCCCTGGATTACTAAAATTTCCAAAAGTTAGCACTCTAATGAGTTAATACTGTATCTTGAATTTCCCTGCTGTGTCCAGAAAAACAACACAGTTTTTCATTATATCACGAAGCTACAGCAACCACTCATGCAGCCTCTACATGTTTTCTCCTTTTTGAGGGGCCATTCTATTTGAGAAAAAGAACTAATTTTACTTAGTGGCCCCTAAAATGTTCATGTCTAGCAGATCTGATGATGTTTATGGCTCCTAAACCTAAATTAATCACCTATGGACAGCCGAATTCTGTTTTATGGGAGATGAAACTTGTACATAAACATTTTGGTTCAAATTCTGGTTTTGCCACTAATTCGCTGTGCCACTTATTTGCCACCAGGAAGAGATCTCACATACATAAAAAGAGAGTTAAAAAAAAAAAAAAAGAGAGAGTTGGGGGTAAGGGGGTAATTTATAAGGTCACCATTGGGTACATGCATGGAACAGAGAATGTAAAAGATGGGCCCAAAATAGCAGTTCTCAAGATTTTTTTTTTTTTTTTTTACGTCAGCAAGATGATGACATAACAGGAGAGTGACACAAGTGACACAAGGGAGAGCCAAGACGAGACGCACCGAAAAACCAGGAACTAAGGTGGCGCAGGATCCTCCAACATCAGAGGTTCCCAAGATTGAATCCTGGTGAATGTAGGAGGAGAAGGATGAGAAGAGAGGGCAGGAAACAGACACAGAGAATTGCGCAGTGAATGGACACAAAACTGCAAAAATGTGGGGTGGGTTAAAAAAATGGATAAAAGTAAATAAATAAATCTTTTTTTAAAAAGTGACTGAAAAGGCATATCAACCAATTGCAATGTGTGCATCTTATTTAGGTCCTAATACAAACAAACTGAAAAGTAGAAGGAAAAAAAAAACATGAGGTGAGGAGAGGGGGACAGAGAAGGAGAGAGAGATCAGGGAAATTTGAGCATCAACTATACATTCCGTGACCGATTATATTACGATAATCTTTTTGAAATATGATATGGTATTACTGTTTGTTTTTAAAGTTATCTTTTAGAGATGTATACAGAAATATCTACTAATGAATGATAGGATGCCAGAGAGTTGTGTCTAAAAAATCCCTGTTGAGGGGGTCTAGATGAAGCAAGACAGGCCATGAGTTGATAATTGTTGAAGCTGGGTTAAAGGCACAGGGTGGGGTGGGGGGCCGGGGCATGATAACATTCTCTCTACTTCTCTACATGTTGCAGTTTTTCCCTACTAAAACTAAAGTTTAAAAAAATAAAAATTCAAAGTTACCATGAAAATGTCTGCTTGTCTTCTCCAACTATACTACTGAGATGCCCAAAGGCAGGGACTGTACATTCTGCCTGCCTAGCATTCAACCGCATGCCGAGCACCCAGTAAATCCCAGCTACGTGTGAAAAGCGCACTCAATAAACTGGGCCGCCCGCCGAGGATCTGCACATCTGAACTGCGCGGCAGACTGGTTTCAGCCCGGTTCTGAGTCAGCTGTCCCTGAGCCTTAAAACATCTTTCCAATAAAGCAGGAAACAAAATTGTATTTATGGTATGATCATAACCAAGGAAGAAAACAAAAACTACCCATAAAGGGGTATCTGAAGGAAAATACATAAAAGTAGTTAAGTTCCCCACCCCCCCACCCATCCCCAATGTCTGGTTATGTGGAGTTGGCTCCCATCTTTGGGGAGTGTGCTCTTCTTTTCTTCTGTTTCTATGAACTTTCCAAATTTTCTGTAACTACTATATTATTTTAAATATGGGGGAAACCCCAATAAACTTTATTTTAAATCATTTACAATGGGAAATTTTAGGCTGTATAACTGTTATCAGGATAAAAATGTTATAATAATATCAGGATAAAAATGGGAAGTAATTTTAAACATGCATAATTGGTCACAAGGTCTAAGTTACAGTAACTATTGCTGTTTTATTTAACAATGCCTTGTTGCTTTGTCTCATTAACATCTGGGTGTAGAGATTGTATGTCTTTCCATCAGTGAGCCACAGGATTTAAACTGACCAACCTGATGTTACAACTGCTTTGAGGTGGATAAATGTAAACTAAAAGTCTTAATTAAAGTGGTGCAATTCTGTATAACTTAGCATCAATAATTCAATAAATTTGGTTTGCCATGCAAGGGCTTACATTATAAAAATAAACAAACAAAAAAACCCACAGAACTTTACAACACACAGAGTGAACCGCAATGTAAATTATGGACTATAATTAACAGTATAATTATAATATTGTAAAAAATAATTTACAATATCAAAACTCTATATGAATGACATTGCGATGACAGATATGGGCCATTATATATCTTCCCATAACCTGCAGAATCGTGTGGGAGTGCGTGTGGTCTACACTGTGAACTATGGTCCACACTCAGTAGCAATGCCCCAGGATGCGTTTATCTATTGCAATGAATGTGCCACACTAATGAAGGATGTTGTTTATGTGGGAGGGTGTGGGAGGTACGGGGAGCGGGACATATGGGAATCCCTATATTTTTTGTATAACATTTATGTAATCTGAGTATCTTTTAAAAAATAAAAATATATATTTAAAAAAAAAAAAACAAAAAAAAAAACCGCTATAAATGTCCTTCTTTTTTGAGGTACCGAGGCCAGGGACTGAACCTGGGTCCTCGTATGTAGGAAGCTGGTGCTCAACCACTGAGCCACATCAGTTCCCCTGAGTTGGTTTTTCCATTTGTTTGCATGTTTGTTTTTTGAAGGCACTGGGAACCAAACCCAGGACCCTTGTGGGAAGCAGGCGCTCAACCGCTTGAAACACATTTGCTCCCCATAAATGCCTATTTTTTTTTAAATCAATTTTATTGAAATGCCTATTTTTATATAATAATACTTTGGTTATATTTCTATGACCCTTTCTATGGTCTGGATAAAAGAAGAATATAATAATAATGAAGAAAATATTGGAAACTATCATCGAGGGTTTTTTTTTTTAATTTAATTAAAAAACAACATAAATACACCTTATTTACATTTGGGAAAGGGGAGATATTCCCCATTATCTCTTCCTCTACAAAACAAAGGAGAATTGCTATATATATATATAATATATTTTATATATATATATATATATATATTTTTTTTTTTTTTAATCACATTTGGACAACCTGGATCAAGGGGACAACTTAAGTTTTATCTAAACTCTCAGTTTCAACACAGGAAGATGGGGGCAAATGGGTATCTGGGACCCAAAGAAGAGAATTCCTGCTTCTCTGCTCTCCTCGGTACCCTTTCAGATATATATTCTGTCCAATCCCCAAACCTCCACCCTCCCATCAGCTCAAGGAAAGAAAGTTTAGTTAATACCTAATGTCCAGATCCCACACCTGGCAATGCCATAATCTCTAAGGGAAGATGGTCCAACAAATGGAAATGGATTTACTCACTTTGGAGAACATGTTCCGTTTAGATAAAGATTCTTAAAGAACTGGGCAACAGCTTAGAATCATGTACAAACTTCAATTATTTCACTTAAGGGGAAACGGATGTGGCTCAAGAAGTTCGGCGTCCGTCTACCATATGGAGAGACCGGGGTTCGATCCCCAGGACCTCCCGGTAAAAAAAAAAAAAAAAAAAAAATGAACAAACACAATTATTTCACTTAAGAAAATAAAAGAATATGTGCTCCAGTGACTATGAATAATTGAACATGATAAAAGAAAAATGTTGGAAATTTGACATGGAAAATTGTTATGTTTTCCACATGGGTCTAATTGGACTTGATTTAGACTGCATACTGCCCTTTTTTAACCCTACTATTAAATAAACAAACAACAATAAGGAAAAAAGCTGAAACTGCCACTTCTCCTGTGCTTTATATATATTGTGGTTGGGTGCACTCAGAGGAAAAAGTCACAATATATGGCGGTGTGTCCTTGTAGCTAAGAGTGGAAGCTTTGGATCAGACTGCTAAGGTTGAAATCACCACCCTGCGTTTACTAGCTATGTGACCTTGGGAAAGTTGTTTAACCTCTCTGTGTACCCTGGGTTCCTCATCTATAAAATGAAGATAAAAGTTGGAGTGTCATGTTATAATTGAAAAGAGAAATAAAAAATGCTTAGGATGGTGCCTAACACATACATGCTTAATAAATACTACCTTCTATTCTTATTATAACCTATTGCATTTTTTCTCCCACCCCTCCTCCCCTTATTTTTTCTACTTTTCGCCCAGGAAATAATGATTTTACAAACTTCTAATCATTTAGTTCATCAAAGAATACACAGTTTAATCGATTTTAAACCTTGACTCTCCTCTCCATTTTTCCCCAGAGAAGAAATTAACTTTTTCTCTCAGAAATTAAAATAAAATAAATTAAATAATTAAATTAAATAAATAAATTAAATTAAATAAAAATAAAGATGAGATTGGATTCCTCTTCATTTTGTGCCAGTCATGAAGGGGAGCAAATTCCTAACTCCTTGAACCTAGAAAGAAACATACTGTTTCTGAGGTCCTAAGCCATCCTCAGACTTAGAATAATCCCCCAGCTCTCCCCAAAACCCTTTGTATTGGGGATCTATTTTCTAATATACTAGTTACCACATCTCTCTCTTTTTTTATTTTTTCACTGAGAGGTCTCAAGGATCAGACCCAGGTCCCTCCATATGGGAGACGGACGCCTAACCATTTGCGCCACATCCGTCCCCCACACGTCTCTTTTGAGAGAAAAGAAATTCGGAACATCCATGACAAAAAGAATGGTCAGGAGAAAATAGCATGATTTTAGAGACAGGAACACGAGTCTTAAGAATACTTACATAGCATATACAACTTTTACCCAAAAGAAGATGCAAGGTATGTCTGTACTATCCAGGAGACCTTCTGAGTTTGAACTTACTAACAGAATGTGAAAAGAATTGCTGGATCACAACTAGGAAAACATAAAACTGAAAAACAAAGCAAAACAAAAAAACAATATATTCCATGCTACAAAGAATGATAAGAAATGAAGGAATAGGATTCACACAGTACTTCAGGCTTTAGTGATCTGGAAACTGGTATGAGAATTTAAAGCAAAATTATAAGGCTTCCATTGAAATAAAGAAGTTGACTGATAAAAAAGGATAAAAGAAATTTGCACCAGTACTGCCTAGATATGTTCTAATGAATGTCTGGTGATTATATAATAAAACGTTTCTTGAAATGATGGGTCTAGTCAATTAGATGTTAGGTGTAAAATCGGCTCTCTGATTTTATATATTTGCATCCAAGCAGAATTGGATGTAAAGAGACATAACATTTATGTAATCTAAGCATCTTTTAAAATATTAAATAATAAATAAATAAATAAATAAATAAATAAATAAATAAATAAATAAAT
>JAKSZT010054561.1:4919094-5105926 GCA_026826555.1 Tolypeutes matacus | reverse complement strand
AATAAATAAATAAATAAATAAATAAATAAATAAATAAATAAATAAATAAATAAAATAGACAAGGAAGAATATGAAGCAGGGATAAAATCAGCAGGCTGGGGAAAGGCCACACACGTCAAACCTTTACTCTTCAAATCTTCCCAAGAGCCTATGTGATGGGATATTTCCTATGGGTACTAGTGTAGGGAGAAGTGCTGCATTTAGAATCTATGTGAGTGATACTTCAGGAGGCAGAAGCTCAGAGGCTGAGCAAAGCATGAGGAAGTAAGACACAGGAATTTGTGGTATCACCAGGAAGGCTTTGGGTTAGTACAAGTTTAACTGAATCTCCAAAGGCAGAGAAATAGTAGTTGATACTCAGTTACAAAGATTAAAGGCTGGGGGCAGATGTGGCTCAAATGGTTGGGCGTCCGTCTCCATATGGAGGGACCTGGGTTTAATCCCCGGGACCTCCCAGGAAAAATTTTTAAAAAAAAGATTAAAGGCTGATGACATAAGAATTCAAGACTATTCAAAATGGGATATTTCATAAGAATCTACAATTCATGGTCTTGGACTAAAGACAGCCGTGGGCCTTAACCCATGCCCAAAATTTACTTGGCTCAAAGGAATTTCTGGATGACTCCAGAGAGCAAGACCATGTCCCACTGTCAGTACAAAGGTGGGTGGTAGATAATGCCAGGAACTGCAAGAACTTACCAAAGGACCTAACTTTCTCACAGGTCTTGGATCACAGTAGGCAGGCTCAGCAGGGACAAACAGATAGCAGAGAGGTTCAGAACTCCAACTCCAAGGCCAGCTTTGAATATGGTTGCACCATGGACTAGTCCTGTTTGTTCAGGCATCCAGCCCTGAAATTTCCCTCTGTCTAAATGCTCCCAGTTGTGGGTCAGTAATAAACTGTCTCCCTAAGTAAGGAAACACAGAACTTCTCTACAAAGTACAACATAATTCAAACTGCCCCCAACTCAGCACATTCAGATATTCTTAAGCTGATCTTTTTATGTATATCTTTCTGATTCTATCATCACTGTGCTGTTTGGCTTCTTTATTTTCCCCTCCTTCCTGCAGTGGACATAAGCAGGAATTCTCAAAACATCTCAGACTCCAGGAACTGTCCAGGCCTTCTGACTTGTCTTCCACTCATACTTTACACAGCTAAATACGGTACACTTACCCCAGGGCTAAGCAGCAGTGCACAAGAACCCCAGAGTCCCCACAAGACCCCAGAGGCCTCCCTGAGCACACACGTCTCTCGTTCATTGGCAGCTGCATACTACAAGCAATGATCTTTAACATTATAGGAGTGCTATAACTATCCATAGGACCCCAAACTCTCCTGATTTTCCAAAGTACTGACTCAGAATTTACTAAAAGCACTAGATTTGAAGCCAACCCTCAGAGAGGAGTAATGTGATAAAATATCAGGGAGACCAAGCTCTGTATTTTATTCTTTGGCCATTACGACCCGCAGTTAGTACTGGGAGGTTAGTACCACTCTCCTGATACTCTATCCCTTTCCTACTATCTTTCCACACCCCTCCCTCATGAGTGACTTTTCAAAGTCAAGCATCTTGGTACAGTGGGAAAATCCTGGTTCCAGGGCCCAGAGAGCTGCATCCTAGTTGCAGTCTGTCAAAACAAACAGCGTAGCCTGGGGATGGTCACCAAGTCTCGCTAGGCCTCAGCTTCCTTCTATGTAACAGATTAGATGCCAAACTCTGTTTCCTGCCAGCTCTAACATGCTATGATCCCAAGGTACTCATTTATACTTTGGCCTAAGTGTAGAAAACTACCATATTAAATTTTTGAGCTACAATTTATGTAGAAGTATGCATGAGGCTGTTACAAAACTCAGCCTAGCAGATAACTTCTGATCAGCCACTCAGCCAATAAGAATAGCTACCATTAATTAATGATCTACTATGGACCAGGTGCTGTTCTTGGCAGTTTGCAAACTCAGCTGAGACTTAACATGGCTGCAGTTTAATTTGAACCTCCCCACCCCACCCCCAATCTTCCTCTTTGTTAAGTCCAAGAAGCAATGCTAGGTGGGCTTACACCTCATCTTCCACATTTATAGCCTTTATAATACCTAGGAAAGATATACACTAATGCATGGGGGAAATTTATAAGCCAAAAGACTATGGTTTTCAGAAAAATCGTAAGAACAAGGCAGGTGGTTTAGTTATTTTTGGAGCAAGAAAACGAACAAAGCAGGCCAGAACTATTGCTTGAGTAAAATGGTATAAAATAGCAGATGTCAAGGAGACTCAGTGCTCATCAGCAATTTTTTGTTCTCCTTATTGGAGAAGGTTGAAGCAATCATTAAAGGCCTGAAGCCCCAGGTAAGAGAATCCAAGTCTCAGGACCCTTTGAATATTCCAGGGTCTAAAGGAACTTCCAGGTTATCATGCTTTTAGTTGGTTGGAGAAGCAATTCTTGCCTTGGGAACAGTTTGGAAAGAACAACCCCAGGTTTCTTATAACTTTACTAAATTACATACACAACCAATAGGCACAAAGGAGTCATAGAAAGGAATGCTCTGGCATCATGATGGACTTGGTTTGGGTCTTATGGGATGCAGAAAATGGATGAGATATGAAGAACAGGGAAGAAAGGTATTGGGATGGGGCAAAGCAAAGGCAAAAGCGAGGTTGAAGAAACACGTTCCATGGAGAAGAAAAAGGAGTCAGGCTTGCCTAAGGCAGAGTGAGTCTGCTGGCGGACAGCAAAGCTGCTCTGGGTTATGAATTACTCCATTTCGTGGTTATCTTGAGGACTTCTCCAGCCATCTTTCCTCATCATCCTGAGCCTGAAAACACAGGCACCCCTGCCACCCCATACTTTGTCATTTACCAGCTCTTTTCAGAATCAGTAACAAATAGATACCGTTGCTGAGAGCCTGTGTATGCAAAAATATTTTTTTAGATTATTGACTTCTGCATCCCAATTACTCGGTAAGGAATTTTATCACAACCTTCAGAGGTTTTAAGATGATCAGATTCAGCATTTTATTTTAAAACCCAAGTGCTTTTTTTTTCCTTGGCAAGTCTTTCTAATCCTCTTTCCTTCTCAAGTATAAAGAATGCTGGCTATGATGCCTTGCCACTCAGAGAAGTATTTTTTGAGCTCCCAGATTACTGCATATAAATTACAGACTGGTGGGCATGCTCAGCTCCAGTTAGTGACAACAGATGTCTCTAACATGGTTTCCTACTTACCCTCCCTCCAGAGCTCATCAAACTGAGAGGCACCAGGGAGTCGGTTAAACTTGGCCTGTTCTTGAAGTTTTGATTTCACTGCCAGTCACCTTTAGAAGCAATGTGACCATGCAAGGGAAAAAAAAGCAACAAATTATTCTAGCAACTGAAGATTCTATGAACTAAAGAAGTTTAAGTGATTTATGTTTTCTGTAATAAGAGATTAAAGACACGTTTTGCTCTCCCAGCTGAACATCCATTGAAACTAAAGGTAATGAAGTTTAGAGGAAATGGATCATCTGTTCTTAATAAAATGTCAGAATTACCTCATTTGACTCCTGGCCAAAATCTTCTTTCCCTCCCTTAATCCTGCAGCCAGCATGGGGGCCTCAATATCCACTCTGGTCTATCTTTTCTTGACGGCCTCACCTCCATGGTCCTCTCCACTCCACCTCAGCCACTCACCACTAGGTCAAACATCTACCCTTTGACGACAATATCCACATCTTCAGCTTCCTTGTTCAAATCTCCCAATCATGACCCACTTTTGGTCCTCATCAGAATTCCTTCAAGTGCCTTTTTACTCAGCTTCCTTCGCAAAGGGCATCAATTCCATAACACCCTTTTCAATGCCTTGCTCATCTTTCTGACCCACCCCTTCTGCCAAGCCCCAGCCACAAATGAGCCTATTGTAGCTCTGCCAGTGGTGCAACTGAGCACCTGGGCACTGCTGGAGAAAGTCGCCTGCAGACAAGTCCTATCACTCCACATTTGTGAGTGCCCCCTGCAAATGGGCCCTCGGTCACATTGGGCCCCCCCAGCACACACAGTGCTCTTGCAACTTATTCTATCACGCCACTCAACCACTGATTCACTTTCAAACATCCACCCCTCGGACATCCCACCCACCCTCCCAACCCCCCTTCTCAGATGCCCTAGCCTCCTGACAGACAAATGGAAGCCCTCTCCCACAGCCATTTCCTGTTACCAGACTAACATACTCTTGCATCAGTCTCAGCTTCTTCCTTTTGCATCCTGTTCCCTCCTCTCACCTAAGGACAAGCACACCTGCTTTAGAGCCTATTCCTGCCCACCTTCTCAGGAAACTCACAGGATCAATTATGCCTTTTCTCTCCTCTTTATGTAACCTTCCCCTTTCACCAGGTCCTCCTCTGATCAACACTTCAAGATACTCAAGCCACTTCCACCTTTAAAGCAGTGCCCCTCAACCCCACATCCCTCTGACTACCGCCCTGTTCCTCTGCTCCCCTTCATTGGATCCTCAGCCATCTCCATTTATTCACCTCCCATTCATTTTTTAACCCATTCCAATCTGGCTTCGACTCCATCACTCCCTGAAACAGTTCCAATTCAGGTGAATAATGACCTCTTTATTGCCAAATTTAAAGGAGAATTTTTTTTTTCATTCTTTATCTTCTTTGCCATTTGGGCAACATTTAGGAACATTGACTTCTCTCTCTGAAATGCTGCCTTGTGTTGGTCTCCATGCCCAATGCTTTCCTTCCCACTGCCCTGGCTCCTTTCTCATTACAGACACATCCTCTTCTACCTGTTCTTTAGGGTTAAAGTTCCTCAAAGCTTGAACTTAGGCTCCCTTTTCCTATTGCTCTATGCCAGGGGGTCGAAAGATAAATACCTATGGGGCAAGCAAGATATAAATTAAGTAAAGCAAAGGTGACTCTCACGTCCCCTCATTGCTACTACTTAAAACCTAGCAGAACAAGTAGGAAAACTGGTGGCAAACCCCAGGAAGCAGGGTAAGGAGGCCACAGGGAGCAGTGTGCACTGTAATAAAATGAAGAGCAGATGCTCAACTAAAAAGAGCCAATTGTTACCAAGAGGGAAGCTGAATCAATTACTGCCAGATCTTCCAACTTTTCAAGAAAAGCCAAAAATCTTGAGTTGTAGATGAAAACTAATAATTTTTTTTTTTTTTTAAACTAATAATTTTTAAACCTTGGCAACCGCACCAATTAAGATTCTTTCTGAAGCAGGGAAAAGAAAGCCTATTCAAACTGGGTTACTCCAAAAGGAGACTGTATTGTCTCTAAACGAAAAGCCTGGAGGCACAGCTTGACACCAGGATTTGACCACAGAGAGCAGGAGCAGTTTCTCCATCCCGGTTCCTCTTCTTTGTTGTGCCTATTCTCAGGTAAGACCTACTCTATGGCAGCTGGCCCACATCCTGCCAAGTCTAAGCAAAAAACAAAGTCTCTTTTTCTGTAGTCCCCATACGGTCTCAAAATTCCCTCTGATTGGGCTGCTGTGGATTACAAACCCAGTCTTGAATCGGCCATTGTGGCTGGGCAACACAGGAACACACTTCACTTTGGAGCCAGGGGTGGAGCTTTATCTGAAGCAGGAGGACTGAGATTGGAGGATAGGGAATTTCTCATATAGAAATTGGGGTGCTGCTGTAAAAAGATTAAACATTCTAGGCAGCCAAAAAACCATAAACATACACTATACAAGTAACTTGTTCACATGTTTCAACAATACTACACAGGTCAAAATAAAACTGCATTGGCTTAAGGTGGCTTATCAGCCTGCAGTTCCAATCCTCCCTTCTCTACTTGTTTCCCAGGTGATCTCATCCAAGACCCGGCCTTCATTTACCATCTCTCTACCCAAAAAGCCACATTTTTATCTCTGGCTCATAAATTCAACTGCCTACTCAACATATGCACTTGAATGCCTCAAACTCATCTCAAATTTCATCTATCCAAAATGACATTAATGACCTCCCCACCTCTGGCCTTTCATGCCTCTCAGATCCAAAGCGGTCCTTCCTCAGTGTTCTTATTGCAAGGCGGGGGTAGGGGGGTGGGGGGGGGTGGAGGGAGTGGCACAGCTTGTACACATCAGCATTATATTATCTCTGGGAAAGCTGTTTTACATAGGGAGCCATAAAAGAAAATCTCCTAAGCTGAATGTTGGCACTACAAGTCTCCAAAAAGCATTTTAAAACCTTCAACATGGAAACTGAAAACTTTTAAGAGAATTCCAAGGCCACAAATAACAACACTTCACTTGTAAACAAGTAAGAGTCATTAAGATATGCTCTTCTAAAGTCTTTAATTATTAACTCTGCTTTGAACTTGGTGGAATTCTATCTTATTAGGTATAAAATCAAATGGGGAGGGAAACGGATGTGGCTCAAGAGGTTCGGCGTCCGTCTACCATATGGAGAGACCGGGGTTCGATCCCCGGTACCTCCCAGTAAAAAAAAAAAAAAAAAAATCAAAGGGGGCGGATTTTACTGTAAAAGTATCATGAAAAGCTTTTTCCCCCTGTCCTTTGGAATCAGATCAACATACTGTAGTATTGTCTGACAAGAATAAAAAAAAATTCAGGAAGTAAACTGTAAGACTCCACTGAAATCCTTTATTACCTCAAATATTCAAAAAGATTTAATATCTTAATTCCTATAAATCTGCCATTTCCATTTTCTATCTCTCCTCAATTTATTTGAAGTCATATAGAGATAAAGCTTCATAACAAATACAAAGGAGAAAAAGATTTTCAAGGCATGTGCAAAAAAGTGCTTTTGCTACCTTGTTTGTTAGCACAGCTACAGTTTTGTAGCAAATTTGTGAGGTTGGTAAGAGAAGCATTACCATGCTTCATCAAATCTAAGAACTCATTGATTGTAAGATGCAGCATTATTTTATGTACCACTAGGTTAGCAAAAAAACACTGCAAATTAAACCATAACACACAAAGCACTATAAGATACATCCTATTTTCAAAAAGTGCTAAAATGTAAAATAAACAAAGATATATTTCTTAGAACCCATAAAAACATTATCACACACCTCACATTACAGATAAGGAGACAGAGGCTCAGAGACTCAGTTAAAGATAATAAATTGAAGAATGGAATCCATGGGATTGGTTTTCAAACCCATTTTCCTACAGTCTAGTCGCTGGGTCTGGATTCTAAGACGGGGAATTGTTTAGAACTTGACCTTTCTCTGACCCCTTGACTGCTAAGGTAAATATGCCAGGTGTGCAAGAAAAAGATTGCATCATTAATTTCACTGCTAACTCAATATGAGGCAGGTTGGAACAAAAACTTACAGCTGACTGTTAATTGTGGTTCCCAAGACAATTTTCACTTGTGAAGTTGTATTATTGGGCATCTAATTGAGACTAAAACGTTCATTCCTCTATAATACTGTGTGTCCATTTAAAGGTTTTGTTTTTTGTTGTTGTTGTTTATTTTTGAAACTGGAAATTTGGAAAAGTTTATTGTATAAACTAATACAAAGCAAATGCATAAGCCCATGCAGGAGACCTTTGGATTTCAAAACCCAACATTCATTAAAAAGAAAATCTGCTTCAAAGAGAGTCGGGAGGTCATCCCAGAGGTAATGCTTACACACACCTCAGTAGGAGCTCATAGAACATCAAAGTGCATATCACCCCACACAGAGGGGCTCCTGAGAGCTCTTGGAGACACCCAGGTCCTATATAAGGGGGGATAGTCCCAGAGACTGACACCTTTTCAGTAGGCTCTATTTTGGAATCTGTACTCCTGAGAGTGACAGAATTGGACTCAAATAAGTCCTCCCTGCACATGATTCATCAGTCCCTTCTATTCAAACCTATATGTGATGCTGGAGTTTTTAGGTATACTCCCAGAGACTGGAGCCTCTGGTCTACCTATGTGCCAGGTGTGCGTGGAATCTCGGTGGAGCTGCAACTCCTACCCTACAACCCAATGGACTCATCCAAGTCACCTGGCGAGGAGACAACAATGGGCAGTGGCCATCCCAGGGAATGGAGAGGGCCTGCATCTGCAGGAAGGATCATCCCACCCACCATATCCATGGGATATAAGCCCTCTCTCACTTGGAGGTGGAGTGGACATCACCATCCAGTCCCCTCAGGATTGGGGGAAGAACTATGGACTAGAGTGGACTTGATGGTATTCTGTTGTACACATATGGTGATTCTAGCAATGGAAGAAATTTTAACAGTGAGGTGGAGCCGGTGGCCACTGGACACTTTCAGGGCAGGGAAGGGATGTACAGTTGAAATACAGGGGTTTTATCGGGACTTGGAGGTTGTCCTGAGTGCCATTGTGGCAACGGATGTAGGCCATTTTAAATCAGCACACACCATTCAGAACTGTGTGGGAGAGAGTGTGGTCTACGATGTGAACTGTGGTCTCTGGTTGATGGCAAGGCCCCAGGATGTGTAAGTCCATTGAGGGTGATGGGCCACACTTGTGGGAGATGTTTGTGTGGGATGTGGTGGGAGGTGTGGGAGGTGGGGAACATGGGAATCCCTGTAGTTTCCGTGTAATATTTAGGTAATCTAAGCACCTCTTAATATATATATATATATATATATAACATTTTTGTAAGCAAATGCACATATATGCATATATATTTATATATCATTTTACAGATATTGGTATGTATTGTGAAAAATTTGATTTTTACCCACAATAAAAAATAAATTAATTAAAAAAAAAAAAAATCTGTTGCAAAAGCCAAGAAATTTCATGTATGGGATCAGAACACGGGCAATAGGCTTAACTCATAACAATGTCCTTTCATTTAAACCTAATTGTTTTAAATTTTGTATTCCCCCAGCACCAAGAACAGTCTTAAAATGTGAATCCACCTAACAAGTACACAATGAGATTTATAACAAGAAAAATCTCCTATACTTTTGTAAATGTTCCTTGTTTCTAGGTCTGAGCTAGCTCCAAAGGAGAAATATTCTAACAAGTACTTGATGGTGCCAACTCTAAGTTTGCCTTTGAGCCAAACATTTACTACATCAAATTTAATCCTGGAAGTCCTCAAGGAGCTGACAGTCTAATCAATAAGTACAAATAAAAGACATGCAGGTGGCAGATTATCTTTAAGTAGGCTTAGTAACTAGAAATATATTAAAATGTTTTAACACCAAGCCCAAGCATCATCAGTTCAGTGTAGAATAAGGAGATGTGGTGTAGCCAGTTACTAAACTGATCTCGGACAAGTCACTTCCCTGAAATTGTTTCCTTAGTTATTGCCTACTTAGGCTACTGCAAAAGAAATTAAGGCAGGAGAAAATCTTTTGCAACCCTAAAGCACTCTACAATGTAAAGTATCATTAGGGATGCCAGTAAAACATCCTCTCGCTGTAGTACTGCAATGACTTACCTTTGGGGTCCCTTACAAAGAAGGCAGAAGGCTCTTTCTAAACTGCCCTTCCAATTAAGCCATTCCCAGACGTAAAAAAATGGTGCCTTATTGCCAAAGGATAAATGCTCGACTGTTTCGCTTGGTAGACAAGGTCCTTTAAAAATTGGTTCCTCAACAGCCCCATCTCTGGCTCCATTTTGGAAGACCACAGCAATTACACAGCTGCTCCCTGACCACATTCTCTTCCACACACTTCTTTGTCTTTGCATTTTTGGTGAGGGTTCTGGCTGTGATTATCCTGCCACACCCAGGCCTCCACAGATTGCTATCATACATAGCACCTTCCACATTATCACTGGGCTCTGAGCTTCTTCAGGCAGGGAGAGCCAGAGCTTTATTCCTATCAGTACCTCCCATACCTAGTGCAAAGCCCAACCAACAGCAGCTCAGGAAATGTCCCTGAATGAGTGACAAGCAAGGGAGACCCTCAACTTGCATGCCACAAAAAGATGGAACCAAGAAGATCATCTCAAGTGAAGGCTGTCAACTTAAAAAACACTTAGAGGCCTAATAAAAATATCACAGGGGACGGAGTGGCTCAAATGGTTGGGCGTCCGTCTCCCATATGGAGGGACCGAGGCTCGATCCCTGGGACCTCCCGGTAAAAAATTAAAAAAAGAAAAATATAGAAGGCGTGCATGCCACCAGGCCCAGTGCACGG
The DNA here is from genome assembly GCA_026826555.1 of Tolypeutes matacus. Classification (NCBI taxonomy): domain Eukaryota; kingdom Metazoa; phylum Chordata; class Mammalia; order Cingulata; family Chlamyphoridae; genus Tolypeutes; species Tolypeutes matacus. The sequence continues at coordinate 5,095,838 of JAKSZT010054561.1, read as the reverse complement.
GTACGCCATCAGAGCCATCAGGTCCTGCAAGTGGCTGGGACCCCCAGGCCCTGCACATGGGTGCATCGCCAGGCCCCAGGAGCGGGTGCACCGTCAGGCCCCGCAAGCCATGCAGCAAGATAATGACAAAACAGGAGAGTGATACAAGGGAGAGCCAAGATGAGACACGCCAAAAAACCGGGAACTAGGGTGGCACAAGCAGTAGGACGCATCTCTCCCACATCAGAGGTTCTGAGGATCGAATCCCAGTAAAGACAGAAGGAGAAGGATTAGAAGAGAGGGCAGGAAATGGACACAGAGAGTTGCCCAGCAAATGGACACAAAAACAGCAAAAATGGGGAGGTGGGCGTAAAATGGATAAAAGTAAATAAATAAATCATTAAAAATAAATATATATATTACAGGCCAACATCAAAACCCAGAAGAATTTTGGAATTCAGAATTTTGGCATTTTAGAAAGATAATACAGCACATATACTCTATGCTCCCAGTGGGGTTTAGGCCAGCACCCCGTGCTGCAATACTTCTGCAGCAAAACTTATGTATAATCACACTGAGGACTATATATAGCCTCTCATTCATTCAAGTCAGATTTTGCCACCAAATGAGTTATGAGAGCTTTCAGAGCTTTTCTTTTCTTTCTTTTTTTTTTTTTTTTTTTGAGGTACTGGGACCTCTTATGTGGAAAGCTGGCGCTCAACCACTGAGCCACATTGGCTCCCGTGAGTTGGTTTTTTCATTTGTTTGCTGCTTGTTTGTTTTTTCTTGTTTTTAGGAGGCACCAGCGACCGAACCTGGCACTCCCATGTGGGAAGCAGGTGCTCAACCCTTGAACCACATCCACTACCCCAGAGCTCTTTGAACTTTGGACTGACAGAGACAGGAGAGTGGGTCCATACCAACCTTTATTTGCATACATAGCTCTTTCATATCCATTTTTCTCTTTTGCCCCAAAATTCACTACTTCAGGACTTGACCCATATATTCAGCCAACAAATAATAGTGGGCACATACCCAACAGCAGAAGACAGGCTCTAAAGCACTCTGAGAAGAAATTCAGAGACACATAACAAGCATCATTACCCTGTGCAACTGAGCTGCCTCTTAAAATACCAGTTTAAAAAAAAAAAAAGCTGGATCCAAAACTGAAGAACCAGGTAAGAAAAACAGCAATACACAGAGCAGAAAATGGTTGAATGAATGAATAAATATTGTTAGGAACTAACTTCTATCACTGATTTGATTTTTACATGGCTCTTCAATTGTGGGGATACAGAAATACACACATACAAACATTGGCATTTGGAAGCCAAATCAAGCTGTTCTGGACCAACCTGACATGCTTCCATATCAAAATAGAAAATAAGCAATGCATGCCACCTGCTCTCCAGTACTGCAGGGAGGAACAGAACAACACATTTTGCAAATAAATATGTAGAAATAGATATATATATATATTTTTTTTTCTTTTAAGGACCCAGAAAGACTCCCATATGGTAACCTGTGTGAAAAATTTCTTTTAGAATCAAGTGCTAGGAGGAGTAAAGCTTTCCCTGAGAAACTGGTAAATGCTTTCCTTTCTGAAAAGTACTACATAACTAAGAAGAGGAAGGAGAAAGCATGAATCTAAAAGTTCTTATGTCAGGGAGTGGGAGAATTCTGCCTCAGAACATTTGTAACAGTCACCACTTGATTCTACTGCACACCAGAGGACAATAATGGTGGCAATAATAACGGCATTTATCCCACTGGATCCTCACTAAATGTAAGGCATTTAAAAAGTCTCACATTAATGACAGAACCTACTTCATGTGGTTAGCATCCCATTTTATATAAGAAACTGGATCATTCAATAAAGATCCCAGAGCTATTAAGAGGAAAAGCCAAATGATTGTGATGTCATCTCTTGCCCATATTTGGTTTGTACTCAGAAAAAAATGCCATGGCTCAGTTCTCCACAGTACATACTTCTAACTCCAACTATACATCTTTTTCTATAAGCATGTAACAGAAACAACCCTCTCTTCTACTCCTAAAGCTTTTCCCACACATCCCAGCTAGAAAGGTATTCTCTTTCTCCCCCTGCCTCTTAGAAATTCATCTTGAGAGTGTCCTATCCACCCACACATCCACTAATCCATCCACCCATTTATCTACCTATACATCCATCCATCCCTTTTAGGACAAAATGCACAAGTTATAGTCTTGTCCTTCAAATTTGCAGTCTAGACAGGCAAGCAATAAGCAGATTTGAACATGCTAAATTATATATGGCACAAAAGTAGAAAGATCACCTCCCCCTTGGGATGGGAGCCCACTGGTCGCAAAGGCTTCAAAGAGTGGTGACCCTTGCCAAGTTCTAAACGATGATAACAAAAATACAAGACAAGACGAGAAGGACATTTTAATGAAATTAAATTCTTTCAAAAGAATGAAAAAGCACGATGCTACCAGGATATTTAAAGCCATGAAATGACAATGGGGAGATGGTACTAGGAAAGAGGCATGGAGCCAACCACCAGAATAGAGAAGCAAAGGTGAAAAAGCCCTGGTCCCTAAAGCCCAGTCTCCCATGCTTGGCTCACCACAGCACCCAGAACAGCACTCTGCCCTATAGGAGGGGAAAAGGAAGGGCTTGCCGCAGCCAAAGTATTCATCAACTCACCAGGCTGATCTGACCACCTCCTTCCCAACACGATTTCCAAATCTCCTCTCAGCTCCCTTATTCTTACTACAGCCCTGTGAATTCTAAAACTCGTCTCTTGTCCTTTTTTGAGACCAATATCTGCCAATTAATTGTGATTCTAAGACCTTGAGTTGTTCTATCAAGGGTTCTCCATTCTGAGGGGCAGTTCAAGGGCAGCATAGAAAACAAAATGTTTACTGAGCTGGGCAGGGGAACAGGAGCTTTTAAAGCATCTTTTAAAGGGAAATGCCAAGATCATAGATCAATGGTTGCAAACAGCTTCAGTATCAACCTAAACACCAGGACATAATAAAGGTTGACAGTGTTGGGTTATTATCTACAACTCCTGATCCTTTAAAACAGTAATCCTCATGCGTTCTGAAATTGCTATGCTCTGTCTTCATCTGATTCATGGGCTCCCACATCCTCTTTAAAAGAAAAGACAAAATCCTGGTGCTATAAAGTAGGCTCTTTATTTTTAATTAAAGTGGATTCAAATGAACTGTTTTGAGAATTTCCTGACACCTTGGTATGATAATTAATTAGACACATCCTGATTTTCTACATACTCAGAATAAAAAATCACTGGACCAAGGATTCATCCCTCATAAAGACTAAGATGATGGAGAAAAGACAGTATATTTAAACAGCAATGCAATCTATATCTGGTCAGACCATATATAAAATGTAGGTACATTTCAAAATTATTTATTCATACAAAGAATATTCCAAATTAAATAAATATTTACAGAGCTATAAATCTTTATATTAATTTTTGAACAAGACAAAACCATTGCTTCCTTCTCTCCTTCTTCTGACCCAATTAGAGCTTTGATTACCATAAAGCAAGAAAACAACCTTTAGGAGAAAATGACCTTAAATTGAAAGTTAGATTTTAAAAGGAGGAGTCTTAGGAATATTTTAAAGTTCTAGAAAAACGCCATTTACTGAGGAATCAAGAGATTGGAATTAAGAGTCCCGGGTTTGCTACTGGTTCGTGGTAGAACTGAACAGTCTCGATTTCCTCATCTGTAAAACGGGAGGTATGTAGAAAGAGGGGAGTGTGAGAGGAAGGGAAGAAGAAAGATTTAACTAGATAGCCAAGGCTTTTTCCTCCTCAAAAACACAATGGATTCTGTGACACACATAGAACAGGTCTTTTTAAGAAAGAGAAAAATTCCCCGTTTCAACTCTGAGATAAAAGCTTAGAAAAAAATCAAAGAAAAACATGGAGGGCAATAAAATGGCTTCAATCATTTTAGCACAAGAATACAATTCCATTTTTATGCAAATGTCAGTTTATGAAATAAAAAAACTGAGTAGTATAAAATAATTTTGCAAGTTATGTGCATGAATCTCTCAAGCAACTATTTTGTTCAGTTTTGCATGTCCTAACGTACAAGACAAACAAGGACAATTTGGCATGTGCTATTATTTCCCATCATCTCTAGTTATTTTAAGAGTGACATGTTTATCAATAGTATGCTTATGGGAAGCGGCTGTGGCTCAATCAGTGGGGCTCCCGTTTACCATATGGGAGGCCCCGGGTTCGGTTTCCGGGGCCTCCTGGTGAAGGCAAGCCCGCCCGCACGGCGTGGTTAGCTGACCCAGCGAGCACAAGCAGCAAGGGGGGGGATAAATGAATAAATAAATAAATAAATAAATCTTTAAAAAAAAAAAAAAAATACACTAGCATTCTACAATGCCGCCTTTCCAAAGAAACTCCTTCTACTTAAATAATTGATTTAAACAAAAGTAGTATACCTACTATAGGTAACTACAAGTAACACTGTGACGATCCTAAATTAAATTAGAAAGATCCTGCTATGAAATAGTTTATAATCTTCCACAACAACATCCATGAAAAGGTTCCACCATTCATCCAAGTAGGCAAGCTAGAAACTCAGGGGTCATCTTTGATCCCTCCCTCTTTTCCACCCCACACTTCCACCCTATCACCATACCCAGTCATATCACTGTTTTCCATGTCTACATATCCACTCAGTTCCCTCTATCTTTTCCAGCCCAGCCATGCTATCATTTCTTGTGCAAACTACTGTAACTGCCTCTAAACTGGTCCCTCACATCTCCTCTTGGACTCCTACAATCCAATCATCAATTCCCCTCATTGCAACCAAAATGATATTCTGTCCATATGATTAACTCAAACCCATGCTTAGCAGCCCTCAGTGACTCTAAGAAAAAGACCCTGTTTCATACTCCTAACTCTCCACTCCCCAGCCACAGTCTTCTTCTGTCCCTCTCACACCAGGGTCTCTTCCACCACAGGATCTTTGCACTCCCCATCACTTCTGTGATGCCATCCCCTCCCTCCTTAATTCCTACTCATCCTTCAGACCTCTGCTCATCATTACTTCCTTGATTTCCTTCATGAGGCCAAATCCCTTCAAACATGTACCTCTCCCAAAGAGCACTTATGATAGTTGTCATTTAACATTTTACGCAATTATTTTTTTGTATACAGTTCCTTTTTTAAAATTCTAGAAAAGCAGAAACATTGTCTGGTTTTGCTTACCATTGGTAATCTGTTACACATAGAAGACCTGTTTGTTGAATTAAAAGACAGAGATAAGCTCAATACAAAGGAAGATGGAAAAGATGCCCCTGAGAAGTGGCACAGATAAATGGCCCCTGCAGGTTTCTAACTAGACCTCTTCCCTTTTACAAGTGGCTTCCTGGGAATTTCTCAGGGTCTCTTCACCCCAACCTAGCACTGCGACAAGGTGCCATGTGAGAAAGGGAAGGGTAAGTGCCATGTTTCTCTGCCCTTTCTTTCCTCCCAAACTAGGAGATGAAAGAGACAAGGAAAGAAGTGGGGCTCCACATAAAAAGGACTTGGCCGTCTACATGTTTGCTTTTTTTCAAGGCAGGGGAAGGAGGTACCGCTAATATCCTTAAACCTACCAAAACAGTTGTTCCAGGTAAAACCGCTCCTTAGCACCACTTGCCAGTGGTTGTAGGGCAACACCCTTGTAAGAAAACACAAATGGGGGGGGCGGATGTGGCTCAAATGGTTGGGCGTCCGTCTGCCATATGGAGGGACCTGGGTTCGATCCCCGGGACCTCCCAGTAAAATTAAAAAAAAAAAAAAAAAAAGAAAACACAAATATTTCCCCCTCCTTTAAATTTCAAGGAAGACTCCCTTCTTCCAAAGTCCCTTCTCAACATCTACAATTTCCTTCTCACTTACCTAAGCTGAACATATTTAAAATGCAGGCACTGCCCACATTAATATACTTCCCAGGAATAAGAGTCTGATCGTCCCACTTTCTGTATCAACTTCTCAGAAATGGCCCCAGGTTCTGAACACACTCTGCAGTTGCAGCCCAGTACAGCCCGGTGTGATGGTCTACAGACTGAACTTATGAGTCACACTGATGGGCTGTGTGACTCTGGGGCTGTGAGACAACTTCTCTGAGCCTTGGTTTCTGATTCTGTAAAATAGGGCTAATAGCAGTACCTTGTTCACAAAGTTGAAAGAAGGCACAAAATGTCCTTAGCACTGTGCCCGGCACATTACAGGTATGCAACTCTTAACCATTACTGTAATTAATGTCACACTAAGGACACCTCAGGTAGTCATTAGCATAGGCTCCTAATTCCCCAACCAAACCATGAGGCTTACTAAATAAGAATTTAAACTTCTTATAAACCTCTCAGAAAAAAAAAACAAAAAACCTTTAGACACTTGTACCTTGTAAGATAACACGGCTGATCTACAGGGAGACAGGGTTCACTGTGGCTCTGCCCGAGAAGCACAGGGGGACCATGACCTATATCCGAGTTTGTATCCAGGAACTAGTCGTTAGTTACACCCACTGAAAAAATAAGGATGTGGGCGGCTCTTTGCTCCTCCTATCAAAATGTATATCTTGTGTTTACTCAGTACACCGTAAAATTCAAAATACAAAGCACTATTTATAAGTTTCTTTCTTTGGCAGGTGGTGAACGGTAAACTCAGACTGCCACCAGCCAAGTCTCAAGCTGATGTGTACGGACTGCACGTGTGTGTAGGATAATATAATATACTAAGAAACCAGGCTAAGATGGCCACATCAGGTAATCACAGCCACTGGGGAATAAAGCTCCTTGAGTGACATACAGCTCTTCACACCTGCTCTAGAATCCTCTAGGGGAAATACACAGGGTGGAAAAATGAATATCTTATCAGGGGAAGGTTTTCAAAAAAATGTCCTCACATTTTGACACTGGTACCTCATTTGCCTAGTAAAAACTGTGAAAATAAATGAAATCAAATTCTAATCTGTATAGGAAATGATTTGGCTGGTTTCCACCATCCCATCTCTCCGGCCCCTCCCCCAGTGCTCTGCCCTGAAAACCAAGGCTGCACAGGGCAGAAGGTGCCAAAAATAGAGAAAACACCAAATGAAGAAACTGTTCTACTGTGCAGTCTCAGGAGAAGTCCAGAAGCTTCTGTGCTACTGCTTTGAGCAAGAAAACAGGTGTAGCCTCTGCTTACGCTGTACTCTATTGGGGTCTACGAGTCAGGAAGGTGAAAACAAGCCTCTGGGATGGTCAAGCATATTGTAGTTTCTCTCCCAAGGCCTTACATATCTCAGGGGCAGAAGAATACCCAAAGTTCTATCTGAATGTCATCTGCCTATGGCATCCTTCTCAGGAACAATTTCTGAAAGTCTGTACTGCCCATCAAAGACATTAACTCATTCTGTCTCAGAGAAAACTAATGGGTAGTTTGTTGTTTGTTTGCTTTTTAAGATGAAGAAAGAATGAATACTTAAGATGTCTGCCTCTACTGGTGAGGTTTTATGTAAATACTGAAAAAAAAAAAGTATTTTCTACACATCACATGGTTTCCAACAGTGACAATATCTATTAACATGCCTTCAAGTATTTCCTCAGTGGTTGCTTTCCAATCAGGAAGAAAAAGCAGCAGCTATATTATGGCCCACAGATCAGACGATGAGTTCAAGCAGGTTATTGAAAGGCCCTGAAGACTTCCCACAGATAGTAAGGCCCCAGGAATTGTGTTAGGAAAATAATGGGTACCTGGAAGCCCGACACAGGCCACTGAGGACTCCTTTCCCCATAGAACTCCATCTGGCAGGGATCCAGCAGGCTCCTGAGGCTCTACAACAGGACTAGGTGGAAACCAGACCTTCGTGATGAGCAAACATTTTTCTGGCTGCAAGAGAGCTCTGAAATTCCTAATAACACCTATCAGAGGAGAGGCAGTATTGAGAAAAGGAAAGGACAATGGGAACCCTCAGGTAAGAGAGAGCTAGGTTTGACTCTGAAATAATCATGCTTTCTTTCTCTATATGTACCTCTGATTTTTAATCTATAAAATGGGAATACTCACAATAGTAAGGACCTCAGAGGCTATTGTACAGATTAAGAGAGATCATGAAAGTAAAATACTTATAAAGCAGTGCCTTCTTCTTTTCTGCTGTCTTCAATCTTCATTCAAGAAGTTCCATCCCTTTATAGGCAAACCTTAAAAATAATGTTGTCGCTGTTGCTTAAATGATCCAGTAAAACATCCTCTTTATACACCAGACTGGGTTCTGAGAGGTTTTTGACTATTTCTCAAAATCAAATACATACTCAAAAGGATAATTTGAAACCAACTAAAAATATTCAAAAAAGTATACTCAAAGCAATTCCAAAAATGTTTTGGCAATACTTTTGGAATTGGTTTACAAATCTTCCAGAGTCTTCCATTAAAAGCATACTCATTTTTAGGTTAAGTGCTTTGAAGCTTTCAAGTAGTCTCATAACTTTACAACTGCCCCAAGGTCATATACCCTGGGCTCCCCAACTCTTGAGCAAGATTCCCTGCTCAAGGGTTTGATGCCTCTGAATAAACTCCCCTCACTCCTACCCCCAGTGTAATGCTGTGCCTCAGGCCCAAGAGATGCAACAAAAACATTTGAGGATATAATCAGGTATCAGTGTCAGGTGACTCCCTTAACTACAGATGTCAGGGACTTTTCACAAAGATTTCAATTTAAGAAAGTAATACACACACTCATACCAGACAACACAATTGAAAAAAGAGGCATTGACAAAAGAGAATATACTCTGGACACACTCATGAAAAGATACTAAACTTCATATGGTGATAAGAGAAATAAAAGTATCTATTAAAGCTGAACATATTCATATCCTAGGATGCAGCACACATATCAGAAATGCACATATTTTTCACCAAGACATACAAGTACATGAATCTTCATACCACCGTTATTCATACCAGCTAAAATTGTAAACAATTCAAATGTCCATCGCTGTAGATTGAATCACGTCCCCCACAAAGAGCGTTCAAATCCTAATCCCCGGGAAGCGGCTGTGGCTCAATCAGTAGGGCTCCCGTTTACCATATGGGAGGCCCCGGGTTCGATTCCTGGGGCCTCCTGGTGAAGGCAAGCCCGCCTGCACGGCGTGGTTAGCTGACCCAGCGAGCACAAGCAGCAAGGGGGGGATAAATGAATAAATAAATAAAATCTTTAAAAAAAAAAAAAAAAAAAAAAAAACAAATCCTAATCCCCAGCCCTGTGGGTGTGAACTCCTTAGTAAACAGGATCTTCGAAGAGCCTACTTAAGAGGTGGCCAAAGAAGCAGGGTGGGCTTTAATCCGGTATGACTGGAATCCCTATAAGATAAGCAAAGGAAGTTTGGACACAGAAGTATAAGCCACAGGAGGAGACAGAAAGAGACCGCTGGCCATGTGACGGAGGCAAAGGCTGATCGCCAGCAAGCCACCACCAGAACAATATCAACTTTGGAGAAGGCAGGGCCTGATACCGTGATTTTAGATGTCTGGCCTCCAAGCTGTGAACTAATAAATTCCTGTTGTTTAAGCCGAACAGTCTATAGTATTTTGTTACAGTCGCCCTGGGAAACTAAGACATCCATCATCACTAAATATTTGTTCATATAAAGGAATGCTATCTAGCAAGGAAAATGAACAAATGGCTGCCAAATGCATGGTGTGGATGAATTTCACAAACAAACTTGGGAAAGAAGTCAGACATAAAAGAATACAAAAGTATAAGTACATTTATTTAAAGCTCAAAAACAGGTAAAAGTGACCTATAATATTAGAGGTCAGCACAGTGGCTGCCGTGGAGTAGGAAGGGGGTATAAGGGAGGTTCTAGGGGTTGCTATTGCTCTCTTTCTTGATCTGTATTAAGATTTAATGACTGTGTTCACTGAACACAAATTCACTGAACTGTATCTATGTAATTTGTGCTTGTTTCTGTATGTCTGTGATACTTCAACAATTTTTTTTTTTTTTTTTAAGTTCATCTAAATGCCTCTTCATTTGCAAACCCTAACAAGTAAACCTATTTAAACTGTCCACTGGCATAAATATATTTAAGCAGTCAGGTCTAGTATAAAGAGTAAGAGACAGCAAGTCCTGGGCTGCCACTCAGGCCTGCTTCCAACTCCTTTACTTGTGAGCTTGTGATTCTGAGGCAGTTTAATTCTCTAGACTCCCTGCTTCATCTATAAAAATTATCTGGGTAATTATAAAAACAAATGAGATGCTATGAGAGCACTCTGTAAGCCACAAATGGTATTCTAACATTCTTATGATATCACCACATACTGTAGCAGATGGAGTGGAAGAGCTAGGAGAACTCGAGGAGACTTAGGAAGATAAGATTGTGAGGAGCTTTGGGGGTTACTTTCAAGAGTTTTAAGGGCCAGTAGCATAGGTTCTTCATGAAATTTCACGGTATTACAAACTAGAGTTACACTTTTCCTTCTTACAGCTGTATCACTAGAGTTTTTCAATCATGAATTTTTCAGCTCCTATGTGGAAATAATGCTCACTCTTCAATTCGAAGGAATAAAGTTTCCTTTACTCTCTGTTTCTCTCAGATTCTGTCTTAAGCGAGTGTCTGCTTGTCCTCACGTGACTTCCAGTTTCTGGGTGTGTATTTGTCAGGATATCTTATGTCTCTCCCTGGATCCCAGGTTAGGAATTAGGTCTTATTCAGGCAAGGCAGTGCTTGGATTACCAGGCCTGGCACAGGGGACCAGAGCCAAGGACCAACAGCTTCAGCATGCCCCAGAAACTTATTAGAAATGCAGAATCCCAGGCCCTACCCCAGACCCAATGAATCAGAATCTGCACTTTAACAAGATGTCCAGGTGATTCACAAGTACCTTAAGGTTTAAGAGGCACTGACCTGGGTCATGTGGCCTATCACCTGACAAACTCAGGGCTGGAGGTCGCAGCATTACCCAGGTAATAGAGTTCATCCTAAACAGCCCCTGGGTGGCAGATACCACCCCTAGCCTGGGCTGACATCAATGACTCATGCTTACTTTACTTTCCAAACTCAAAGTCACATTTTTCTGGACCTTAGGAGGCAGAAAGTGGGTAGAGAACAAGAGAGGTGGAAAGGAGAAGGGAAGATGGAAAGGCGTGTCAGTTCTCATTTCCCTGCCATTCTCAAAAAAGCCAAGGGGAGTGAACAAAGGATAATATTTGGGAGCTGAAGCAGGGAGGAATGGGAAGCCTACTGAGTTTAAGCCTGCCTACTGGCTGAGGGCATGGACTCTGATGGGACTTAATCTTTCTCTCAGTCTTTTTGACTATAAAATAGAGATAAGTAAAAGCACCTACCTTCGAGAGTTGTGGAGTAAAGGAATCAGTATTTGTAAAGTGATTAGAACCATGTACTATGTTAACACATTATAATCTTTAGGTAAATGTTAAATAAATAATAAATGTAATAGGGAGCTGATGTGGCTTAGTGGTTGAGTGGCGGCTTCCCACAATAATAAAAGTAATATACTGACAGCAAAATTAATAGACTAGACACTGGAAGGGAATCCCTAAAGAAAGCAGCTGTCCAGCTCAACATAATTTTATTGATTCTCTCCTATATGCCATATGTGCTAGGCTTCAGGGAACAAAAAGAAAGATCTCTGCCTTTGAAGAAGTTCACAGTCTAGTGGGGTTTGAGAGCAAGGGCTGTTCATAAATGCAGTATCTGCATATGGGATTCCTTGTTTGGTTTTTTTTTTTTTTTAATCAACTACTATAAAGACCTGTGGGTGTGTGGTTGGCAAAGTCAGACAAGGATCCAATTTAAAAGTCTCATTTCTCATTTTCCAACAAGTGAAACTGGGAGAAATGTCCATTTTATTAGTGTTGAGCTCTTTAAATAAGACTAACTTTCTATCTTCAGGATAGAGGGTTTTTTTTTTAATTATTATTATAGTTGCACAAGGATTTTAATTTTAAAAGGACTTACTTCAGAAACACCCCAGCTTTATACACCCGCTGCAGGAGGGCAGCTTCCTTATTGCTACTTAAGGGTAGGGTAGATTAAATTCTTCAATAATAATATTAACTTCTCAACCACCAGACACTGCTAGCTTTCACCTGAGACTATGTGAGGCAACATATTCCCAGGCAGTCTAAAAACAAAGAACATTCGTTGCTATGTAACCTATCTGGCCAAGCTTAATTTCCAGACAGTGGATCAAAAATGTGGCTATAGGGGTCGGATGTGGCTCAACTGGTTGGGCGTCCGTTTCCCATATGGAGGGACCCGGGTTCGATCCCTGGGACCTCCCGGTAAAAAAAAAAAAAAAAAAAAATGTGGCTATACTGTAACACACATACTTATTCACCAGTTTCAGAAATTAGAAAATTCCCATTTCCAAATGACACTGCCACCTTCACCTTCTGGAAGAACAGTAAGTTCTAGTGAGGGTTAGTGTATTAGGCTTCAACCTGAATATCTTTTCTTTGAGATAATGAAGCAGGCTAGTAAGATAGGGAATCGATAGAGAGATCTGGAACCATGTGGGCATCAATACCCCAAGATGGCTGCTGGAAGATCTTTGGGACATTTCTCCCGGAAGCTAGGAGAAGCTCCGAGAAGCTCCAGATAATTCTCCCAGGACATTATCATTGGCCCCACCTGGGGGATTGATGGGTGGGGTAATCAATCAAAACAGCAAACACCTGGGACTCCTCCCATGCCATTAGCAAAGGGGTGGAATAACAGTTTAAAAAGCAGGTGCACGGGGGCGGATGTGGCTCAAATGGTTGGGCGTCCGTCTGCCATATGGAGGGACCTGGGTTCAATCCCCGGGACATCCTGGTAAAAAAAAAAAAAAAAAAAAAAAAAAGCAGGTGCAAGGGTCAAATCGTCCCTTCTGCTCTGGTTCCTGATCCCTGTTGCCCTCCGGCCCTGCTCCTGAGCTTGGGGCCCTCGTGGCTTCTGCACCCTGCTCTAGCCATGTCACCCCTGTGCAGATCAACACGCAAGTAAAACCTGGGCATTTATAATCTATAATGGGAAACTGTAGTCAATAAATCAGCCCTCTCTATCACTTTTCAGCCCCTTACCCTCCATGTTCTGTTATTTTCTCCCATTTCTCTTCTCTCCCTCCCTTAATAAATTGCCGGCCTCACTCACCTAACTTGCTCTGAAATTCATTTCTGCAGCATAAATCAAGAACCTAGACTAAATCCGGTAACAATATGATTCTGGTCCAACATCAGTTTAAATGCTCAGCCCTGGCACCATAACAAAGTGAACAATCTTGTTTTCTTCAAAGTCATTGGCATTAATGATTCAAACTTGCCAATTCATAGAAGTGTCAGACAAGAAAATGGAACAAAAGGGTCTCATCAGGTAGAATTACCATCCTTGGAAAAGCAATGAATTTCAGGCAAAGACTGGAAACTAGTTTGGTTTACTGGGCTTGTGGCTTTGTTAGTTTCAGTCTTAAAGAATAATAAACTATTTGTGTGTATTATTTTCCAAGAAGAAAGAGAATCTGTCAATTTAATTGAAATGTAAACAGCGACGATAAAAGAGAGAAACAGAACAAAAGTCACCAACTGAATTTGTATAACCCTATGAAGACATAATTACCTAATCCAGCACTGTATTGTAATAGTGCATACTTTACACAGGTACATCATTATATAGTTTCAAAAGGCCCCCACGTATACTGTGCACTGAAACCTCATGTCAACCCCGTTAAGCAGGCAGGCAGGCATCATTATTAGACCCAAATAGCAACAGAGGAAGCCGAGGCTCTGTGAGGACAAATGACGGGCTGAGGGTGGGGGACTTGCAGTCAATGCCAGGTTTTAGTTCCCAATTCTTGCTCTTCCACTGCTCCCCCAACCTAATTCAGTTTAACCTTCCCAGAATTAAGACTCATGGAATGTAAACTAATGAAATACCGAGATCTTCAGGAATCATTAATGAAGCAAGTATTTTCAGCCACATCCCCGGAAACTTCCACTCATGCTGCTAACCAAGCTCAGTGGTTTGCATTTTATCTCCCTTTACTTCCTCTCCTATTAAGAGATAAAGTTTAGTAGGCTAGAGCAGAAAGCAGCTAGGCATGGATGGAAAGACACCATCACACCAAGGAAATGTAGCACCAACACAACAGTTTGGGAAAGGCCTTCTGGCCAAAAAGAAACCACCTCCCTGAAAGCAGAGTAAAGACCCAGCAACCTAAAAATTATCCAGACTCAGCTGACACTAAAGCAGTGATTTAAATTTTTCCCCAAGACTAGTATTTACTTCCTTCTCCTACATCCTCTCCCCAACCGCCCCTCCCTTCCCCCCAAACATACTCACAAACCAAAACCTCTTCCCTGGGTTTTTTCCCATTTATTCTTTAGTCCTAACCCTGAAAATCTTGGCCCTGGTGAGATGGGAAGGCAAACAAAAGTTAACATTCCAGGCGTACCATGCTAAGTACTTTGTCGTGAGTCAGGTCTTATTCTAATTTTTACAGATAAAAAGGTGACTCAGATGCAAATTAACTTGCCCAAGGTCCCACAGCAAATTAATGGTGGAGCCTCTATTCCCACTTGACTCTGTCCGATTCCAAACCCCAAGTTCTCTGCACTGTCAGCCTCTAGGCAGAGTGTCATTCATGGAGAAGCAGCGGCAGCAGCAGTGGGAGCTTGTTAGAAAAGCAGTCTCTCAGGTCCCGCCCCACGCCTCCGGAACCAGAAGTGGTATCTCCACAATATCCTAGGTATTTCCTGTGTATGAGTTGGAGAAGTACCCCACACCACACTGCCCATGAGAGAAGAAACTATCTCTTCCCACAGGACCCTGCTCCCGTGGTGTTAAACCCAAATACGTTTATGTGCTTGTAATGCCAAGTATCTCACGAACCCTGTTGGAATAGGGTCAGAGATATTAGGAAAAAAAGGCAGTGTTGAAAGAGTTCCACAAACATATTAGAAGATGATGCTAAAATATTCCCCAGTCAAATCCTAGGGGAGAAGCTAAATATGAGGAGCCCTGTCAGCCATGCCTCTTGATCTCTAGTGGACCACAAGGAAGACTAAATATGAAATCAAGCCCAGATACACACTCAATTTGAATATTACAAGGCATTTGACTCAGAAGCAACTTAGAACAAAACACTTTTAATTCAGAGAACTGGCCTTTGGATCAAAAGCAACAGGAAGATCCTATCAGGCCCAAAGACTAACAAGGAGAAAGGAATAATCCAGATTTTTTTTTTCCCCAGGAGCAGAAAACTGACCTGAAACGGATATCCCATTCCTGGACCTCTCTCATCTCTTCTTTATCACTCTCCTTCCCAGTCACAGGTCTTTTTTTTTTTTTAATTTTTCTATAATTCACACACCATAAAATTTACACTTTTTTTTTTTTTTTTAAGATTTTTATTTATTTATTCGTTTATCCCCCCCTTGCTGCTTGTGCTCACCGGGTCAGCTAACCACGCCGTGCGGGTGGGCTTGCCTTCACCAGGAAGCCCCGGGAACCGAACCCGGGGCCTCCCATATGGCAAACGGGAGCCCCACTGATTGAGCCACAGCTGCTCCCCAAATTTACACTTTTATGTGTACAATTCAATGGGTTTCTTTTTTTGTACATTCACAAAGTTGTACAACCATCACCACTATCTAATTCCAGAACATTTTCATCACCCCAAAAAGAAACTCCACACCTATTAGCAGTCATTCCCATTCTCCCTCTCCCCAGCCTCTGGCAACCACTAATCCACTTTCTGTCTCTATGGATTTGCCTATTCTGGACATTTCATAATGGAGTTATACAATGTGTGGTCTTTCATGTCTGCTTTTCAACTTAGCATAAAGTTTTCAAGGTTCATCCATATTGTAGCAATATGGGTACTTTATCTTTTTTTATGGCTGCATAATGTTTTATTGTATGGATATGTCACATTTTTAATCCATTCATCAGCTGACAAACATCTAGCTTGGTTCTACTTTTAGGCTATTATGAATAATGCAGCTATGAATAGTTGTGTATAAGTTTTTGATTAAACACCTGTTTTCAATTCTCTTGGGCATGTACCCAAGGACTGGAATTGGTCATATGTTCTATGTTTAACTTCTTAAGCAACTGCCAAATTGTTTTCCAAAGAGGCTGTACTGTTTTGCATTCCACCAGCAATGTGTGAGGGTTCCAATAGCTCCACATCCTCGCCAGCACTTGCTGTCTTTCTGATTATAGCCATCTTGGTGAATATGAAGAGGTGCATCATTACGGTTTTGATTTGCATTTCCCTAATGACTAATGATGTTGAGCATCTTTTCACATGCTTATTGGCATTTGTATATCTTCTTTGGAAACATCTTTTCATTTTATTTATCTTTTTATTGTTGAGTTGTAAGAGTTCTCTGTTATTTGTTTAAACTCCAGTCAAGACCCACCTTTAGACTTTTGCATTTACTGTTTCCCCCTCCCAGAAAGTTCTTCCCCCAAACACTCAATATTCTTCAACTGAACCTACAGTTTAATGAATACCTCTGTACCTGGAACCACCATCCTCAAAAGACCCAGGAACCCTTTTATCCTCCCTTTCTGCCTCATGCATCCCTCCTCGTTTCGTCCTGAGTACTGTGCCTCCACTCCTGCTTATCCACCAAGGACTCTGTTGTAGTTGTCACTAGAACTCATCTGCCACTTTAGCTTATTTACTGAATCAAGTAAGAACTAACCAAAAAGTTCTCTGACTACCACCACAGATGCACTGTCTCACACTGTGCTAGGCATGTTCCTCTTTCTTGTGTTCTCTTAACATTACTCATATGCAGGCACAAATGCAAATCTTCCTACTTCCACTGTTATGTCACCAACGAAAAATGACCCTTCCCTCTAGAAAAACTCTATCATTTACAACATTATCATAATCCATCCTCTCCATGGAGATTTTCCTAGCTACCACAGCTTAAAATGATTTCTCTTTTCTCTGCAATAAAAGTAATCCCCATAGAGTTCATTAATCAATTGATATATGTATTGAATGAATGGCCCCTATATTCTAGGGATATACTATTTATTCAGTAATGCAGCCTTAGAATATACACACAGACACATAACCTCAAAAATAGTTTGTGTTCTGGGAATTGTTGAATTAAATAAATTTAGCCAAGTATATTGTTGTTCGTACTGTTAAATTTGTATCACTTCTCAGAGACTTTGATATGATGATGCCCAAGTTGTGAAGCTCTAAGAGAGGGAAAAATAATAGGCAGAGCTTCCCAAATTGATTTGTTCTTTACAAGAGCACACATATTAACATCCATCCCAACAGCATTCTTCGGAAAGTCTCTGGAACTGCTGAACTAATTCAATTGCTGCTCAATTCTATCAGCTGGGCAGCACTGAATAGAAACCATATTTTCTACTGCTACATTTTCTTTCTTATAGGGTGCCATCAATTGGAAGACACTATTAACATGCCAGCTTTACAGAAAAAGAAAAAGAAACCATACATTAAATGTGCACATAATTTTAAGACCCATCTGGATTTCTGAAATTGGAAAATGCTGAAATGTGAAAAATTGTATCTTAGCATTGAGCTAGTACAGTGTAACTGGGATTTCAGTTTAAAAGAATCTTCTGGGAAGGCTGAGAGCTGCATTCCAAGATCGGGCCTTGACCCTCTATGACCCAATAATAACAACCCCGATGACCAGCCTGAAATAAAATATCGCAATGATTGTCTCATAACAGACTTATTAAGGGAGCACAGCTATCAGACAGCCAAGAGCTGAGAAAAGTGAACAACAGTGATAAGAGGCTTCCCTCAATCTAGAAAAAATCCTAGCAGCAAAAAAAAGGAGAGATAACATCCAAAATATAAACACCAAGTTCTGGGAAAGAGTTCTAAAATAGAAATGTTTCTTACTTATGTTAAGTGGGAGAAACCATTTAAATTAACTAGCGAATCTTGAGAATTATAGCACGAAAGCCGTTCCTTCACCAAGTGCCGATTCCTGTCAGGAAGACAGGCATGGGCCTTGGAGATTTATCTACTGAAATGCTAAGAGGTACACTTCAGTTTTTGAATAGGTTTCTGATTTTCTGATAGGTTTCTCTAGTGCTAATCATTTTAAAACTAAAACAAAGCATGAATGGAAAGCTGCGATAAAGCTAATGGTCAGCTGGGATTCTATTTGGCACGGCAACACAAGAACTAGTTAAAGTGCTGACTGACATCTTCTCAGGCTTAGTCCATTTGGGTGCTACACAGACTTTTATTTCTTCCTTAGGATGTTATCTCAGGAACCCTCCAGACTGAAGCAGGTTCCCAAAGTCTCTCTGATGAAAGTAGTTAAAACTCAAGGTCACAATCTAGGCCATAGTAAGTCAAAGGAGTTTTCACACAGGACCATAGCTTGGGGGACAAGGAGAAAAGCTTGAGACTGGGTTGAGCCCACACAGTGCTTGATTATAAGCCCAATTACACTGATTTAGATTACACAGAGCACTACGCCAATACTGCACATCTCCCCCTGAAAGTCAGCCTTTCTCCTCCTCAAAGAGTGCTACTGCCACCACCACCATCCTCCAGAAGAATGGAAGGCCTGTGCCCGGTTTGACTGCCACGGGACCATCTGTCACTGGGTCCACTCCACGCTGCCCCCAAGGCCTGGGTGAGCTGTTCATTCAGAGACATCACTGCAAAATTCTTTTTAAACTTGTTCATTCACAGGTGATTCAGCTTGTTCTTCCACCTTAAGATTCAAGCTGGGAAGCGGCTGTGGCTCAACTGGTTGGGCTCCCATTTGCCATATGGGAGGCCCAGGGATCCATCCCTGGGGCTTCCTGGTGAAGGAGCTCCTGCAGGGCTCGATGAGCTCAGGGCCTGCGGCCCAACAAAGGGAGACAAGCAGACACAGAAAAACACACAGCAAATGGACACAGTGAGCACAAGCAGCAAGGGGGGGGGGGATAAAAAAATAAATAAATAAATAAAAGTAAATTTAAAAAATTTAAAAAATATTCAAGCTGCCAAGCCTTTATGGAACTTCCTCTTCACAAAGAAGGAAAAGATACCTAAAGAAAGGCAATGAGGGTAGTTGGTGGTTTTATCAATATAAAGTCACCAATCTCAGTCTACCCAAAATGACTTAGAAACCAAAGACTATTTTACCATATGGAAAGAAGGGAGAATCCTATCTTTTTTGTGTAAAAGTCATTCATTTGAAAAGCGATCAGAATTATTATTATTATTTTTTTTTTTTTTTTTAAAGATTTTATTTATTTATACATTTATCCCCCCCTTGCTGCTTGTGCTCGCTGGGTCAGCTAACCACGCCGTGCGGGCGGGCTTGCCTTCACCAGAAGGCCCTGGGAACCAAACCCGGGGCCTCCCATATGGCAAACGGGAGCCCTACTGATTGAGCCACAGCCGCTTCCCGAGAATTATTAAAACTAGACAATGGCAAGTAGCACAGGTACTGGAATAGAGAATGCTTTAGGCAAGCCAAGTTCTCAAAAAATCTGGGAAAAAACCCTGCCTCTACTTAAGAGATACTAAAATAATGGCACTTCAGAATAAACCTCATCTCTCTTTCTCTCTCACCTCTAAACTCAAAGATTCTAAAGATATAGTCATCTGGGAACTAGTTAGAAATGTAAATTCTTGAACCCCTCCCTAGACCTACAGAATCAGAGACCAACAACTTTGTGTTTTAACAAGCCTTCCAGGTAATTCTGATGCATGCTCATTTTTGAGTAACAATGCCATAAAATTAAATTCAGCACCTGAGCTGGTTCAGCAGCCTGATTAAACCCTTACTGACTGAGAGACAATTTCACCTGTTCCTGCCTCCATTCGTTACTGACTCAATCTCACAGACTGATTTCACCAATAAGGGGTTGAGTTCTTAGTTCAAGTTCCCTGTTAGAGGTCAAGTCACAGCTACAGCCCAGGGTCTGCTGATTTCTTCATCAACCTAGGCTCTCAATCTGGGGCCTTGCTGACATGACAATTCTTGGGCACAGGACTCTGAATTTGGATAAGGCAACCCTGGTGGTCTCCTAATCTACACCATGCTGCCTCCATCGGATACATTTGAGAACTGGAACCCCAAACCTTCTTCTGCAACAGGTATGTGATGATAATGGCTGTTGATTGCATCCCCAACGTGGGCCTTCCTTCCTGGTGGTTACTTAACATCGCCTTTTGACTACTGAAAAGGGATAAGCCTCAAAAAAGGGGGAATTAGGATTTTAAAAAAGATGATGGATTTGAGGGAACAGGGAAAAGAAGATAAATGCTTCCAAAGACCCAAGCAACTAAACCTCTTGGTGAGGGGTGGGTAGAAGGGAGGAGATTTGGGTATCTTTTTATAATTAAAAGAATTAGTTAATTCAAAGGAACTGAGTACATTTAAGAGCATTGAGGCGATAACTAAGATGTAAATGGTGCTTTAAAGTTCTCTTAGCACTTTTCATTTCCCTCACCTCATCCAAGTCTCACAATAACCCTGCAAAGGAAGGAGATAAAACCACTATTATCCCATTTGACAGAAGAGAAACTAAAGTTCAGAGTGGCTGACATTTTACAGCAGTGATGAACTGTAAAACTGAAACTCAGCCTCAGGTCTATCCGACTCCAGAACCTGTGGACCCACACCATATGATTTCCACGTCTTGAAACCTGCCCCAAAGCAGATTCCCACCAAGGAAAAAAGCAAAGAAAAAAAGAATGCAGTGAAAATAGTGAGCCCCAAAAGCATGGCACTTGAGTAGTGTGTGGGTGCCCCTTAAGAACTTAACACACAACCCGAACAGCCAAGGTGTTCAGCCGAGAGAGAGAGAGAGAGAGAGAGAGAGAGAGGGAGAGGGAGAGAGGGAGAGAGAGAAGGTATATTTCTAGCCTGCATAATCATTTCTGGACCGATTTCCACTAGCAGCCTCCGAGGGGAACAGCAGCTCACTGCCTGGCTGAGGCCTCTCCACCCCCACCCCACCTCCCCGGGTTAGTTATGACAGCGCAGCTCTGACTATTGTAGCAGGCAAAACCCCAAAACTCAAAATTAGAAGTGAAAAAAGTGGAGCCACATCCTACACACCCTAGCATTCTGCACAATGTCGGTTCCAGGGTCTTGGGGTTGCCTGGAATGGGATCTTAGGACACAGCAGAATGGGGTGCTACATTCCTGTGAACCCAGCCCGCCCTACTCCTTCCCACCCAGTCCTTGGGGAAGAATAATAGGAAACGGAGAGGTTTTCTTATGAAGCCTGGGACAGCGCCAAAAGCAGATACACCCCAGGCACCCTCTCCTAAGGAACAGTTTGTCTTCCTAAACTCTCCACCTGGCCCTTCTCTCCTGCCCTCCAGGTCCTCTCCTTTGCGCAGATGGACGGGGATGGGGCTGTGGGGAGGGAGTGTAGTAAACCTGAGGAAAGATTGAGGGAAAAATCGGGCTGTCCACCTACTCAGCCACGCTGCCCCGCCAGGTGTGTAAGGCTCGATGCCGCCGCGCAGCCACGAGCGAACTCGGAACCTGGTGCCCTTGGCCACGTCTGAGGTTGGGGAGGGAGCACTGCCCACTGCGAAGCGCCCCTGGGCGTGGAGCCGTGCCCGCTAGGAGAGCTCGCCTCAATTTGGGCAGTAATAATATTCCTGAAAGACGCCAGGGAAGCAAGGGTCCGGGCGATTCGCGGGTTTCAGCAGGGAATGGGGCACCTCAGCCCAGGGGCGCAGGGAACCCACTCGGTTCATCACGCTGGCGATCTCAGCGCAGCACGCTGGGGGCCCAAACTACCGCGGCGACAGAGCGGGAAGAAGGGCTCCATCCTCAACTTTCTTGGAGGTAACTGCCCTATTCCGCGACTTGCCGAACCCTGCCGGAACACCGGGTCCCAGTTTAGGAGAGAACCAGGGATCCGACTCCCTCTCCCCGCGCACAACACAACTGAGCCGGGACGCGTAGATACCTCTTCCGCCTCCCGCCAACGTGAAAGCATCTCGCTGGGATTCTGCCTCCTTCTCTGGCCCGCAACGGACCCCCCCGTCCCGGCTGCCCGCATCGGACCGAGCACCGGGCGCCCCAAACGCCGCGGCTGCGGCAGCCGCATCCACCCGCCCTGGCCTAACCTCCGCCTTGCCGGGCCGGCTCCCCACGCCCCAGCCCTACCGTGCAGCCCGGCTCGCGCTTCGGCCGTGCCAGTGCGCGGCACGCGTCCCAGCCAGCGAGGCTCCTCCCCGGAGGCTGCCCCGCGCGGGGCTCCAGACTCCGGACAAGGATCGGCTGGCCTGGGTGCCGCTCCCGCGCCGACTCCGGCTGCAGCGAGGGGAGAGGTGGGGGTAGGGGGGGGGAAACTCCCAGCAACTCCAACTCCAGGCGCTAGAGCTCCAGCTGCAGCCGCGCGCCCGCCCGCCGGCCGGCCGCCGAATGCAAGCGCCTGTGAAGCAAACCTGCCTCCGCGGGCGCCTCTGAGCATGCCCAGTGCCGCCGTTGGCCAGCCCGAGCGCCCTGGCCGGGGGTAGAGGGCTGAGGTAGGGGACTGGGGGCACGCCCCAGGTTCCAGACCGCGCGGGGAGCGGAGGGCAGGGAGGCGGAGGGCCAGTGCAGACCCCGCGGCCCTGGCGAGAAATTGGTCAGTCTGTGGAGGGCAATGCAAGTTTCACGGGTTGTGGGAAGTTCGTGGGCTAGAAGGGTAGGCTGCTTTTGTGAGCCTCTGCAGAACGGTGTTAGAAAAGACAAGGAGGGAACATTTGTTCTTCAGGAAAGAACGAGTGAACCCAGCAGATGGGTTTATATGGTGTCCTTGTTCGTCCACTCGTAGGGTGGCAAACTCAGAGGCTGGTGCGGCCTGGAAGACAATATAAATGAGTAAAACGGGTAGGAAGAGTCGGACCGAGCTCCAAAGGCAGGGCCATTGTTCTGCTCTAAATGCCTCTTACTTTCATGCAAGAATTTGGGACTGGCTTTGCTAGATTTTCTGATTTTTCACAAATGACAAGAGGTCTGAATTTTTTTTCCCATGTAAAATATCCTGATTTTTAAGTATTAACAACAAACTCAATCTTTTAAAAACACTCTGGACCAAACAAAACATGTGAGTCTCTTCCCTCCTCAATCCCGCAGACAGCCAGTTTGAGAATTGTGATATCTGCCTTCTTTCAGCCAAGAGGTGCTGAGTGCCCACTGTGGTTTAGGAGGGTGGTGGAAAGGATCCAGGATGTTTCAGACTGCCTTCAAAGCACTATCAGTTACTGGGGGAAGTAGGGTTTCCTAACATAAGACAGTTACAGATAATGCTGGGGCCTTGGAGAAGAGAGAGGTTAGTAATGTGGAAAGGGGTTGTGAGGACTAACTTATGGAAAACACCATTAATAGAAGCACCTGAGTGGGAAGTCACCGCAGGATCAGTAGTAGTGCCCTGTGAGCCACTTTGGAGTCTGAAGCAAAAGGAAAAATTAGTAATACTGATCCTAAATTTATTTAAGATTTTTATTTTCTTCATCATACATTTTTGCATTAATTTTTATTTTTAAAAATATTACATTAAAATATTTATCTTGACTCCCGAGTTTTGGGGGTTTGGGGGGGTTGTTTTTTGGTTCCCCTTAACTTTTCCAGCTGCCTCACCCTAATCCCCCGGGGGTGTTAGATGGTGATAGGCAGGTCTGCTTGGTGTTGGGGGCAAGAAATAGAATGGAAAAGAAGGTTGGAGTGGTGGCTGGAGGCTGAAGCAGAGGAACCTGCTCCTTGCACTTTGTGTCATGGGCTGTTTGAAGCTAGCAGAGGTGCTGGGGAAGAGAGTGACATAATCAGAACTGAACTCTGGGAAGGTAGGTGGGGCGGTAGACCCAAGAAGGTGGTTTGGAGAGCAAGAAGGAAAAACTGGAGATACCTGGGGATGGTCACTGCTGCTGTTTTATGAAAGTCAGAAGGATTTCCCTGATGACTTCACATGTGCTTCACTTCTCTCTGGAGAGGCCTGTGATAGGACTCCCTGGTCCTGGTCTAAACCTCAGTTATTTCCCCACCCGGCTTCCATGGGCAAGTGGCTTACCTTCTAAGTTGCACTTCCTCATGTGCGAAATGGAAAACAATCCCCATGGCAATTTGTGAGGAGTCAAAGAAACAATGCCCGAGTAAGGCTTTGAAAAAACTCAGAGTTTAAGCAAATACAAGGCATTATTCTTATCATCTGTATGAAATCAGAATTTAAATAAGAAAGTTCTGCTTTACAAAAGGTGTCTGAAGTAGGAGTCTTCTTTTACAAAATGTAGTCAGCTTTTAGGCAATTCAATGAATTAAGTTATACCTGTATGGGTTTCAATTGCCAATCACCCTCCCTTCTGCCACCTTCTTTATAACAGATTTAATCTTCTTTTTCTTAGTATTTCAGATCTATCTCAAGATGACACCCCTCTTTTGTACAGTGTGCCCTGAATCCCACCTACAGATCATCCGCAGTGACTACAGCTGTCTCTGCCTCAACCAGACACCTGGGACCTACCTTAGTACAGTGGGTGATTCTCCGTGCAGATGAGAAAATCTGTTGCCACATTCATTGAGAACAGACCACCACTTATCTCTGGAAAGTATTTGAAGCATGCAGAGTTCTCAAAGAACAAAATAATGCTTGGTTGTTATGGTGGTTTAGAGCTATGTGCCCCAGAAAAACATATTCTTAAACTTAATCCATTCCCGTGGGTATGAACCCATGATAAAACTTTTTAATAAGGTTACTTCAGTTAAGGAATGGCCCGACTCAATCAAGATGGGTCTTAATCCTATACTGGAATCCTTTATAAGCAGAGTGAAATTCAGGCAGATGGAAAGAAAGCCAGGGGAAGCAAGAAGCTGAAAGTCAAGAGAACTAGGAAGAGAAGAGAGAGGGCAGGAAAGGCCTCCAGGTGCTTTGTTACATGGCAGAAGAACCAAGAATTGCTGCAGCCAGCCCCAGAATGCCAGACTTCAGGAAGAAAGCATTGCCTTGATGATGACTTGATTTGGACTTCTGCAAGCCTCAAAACTATGAGCCAATAAATTCCTGTTGTTTAAGCCAACTCATTGCATGGTATTTGCTTGAGCAGCCAAGAAAACTAAAACAGTTTACACAAGAAGCCTTTCAAAAGTTATGGAAAGGAGGAAGTATCTAGCCCATGACCTATCATGTAACAGGTGGTTTCAAATAGTTGCAGAATAAATAGCAATTTCCATCATCACAGTCTTCTGTGTTTCTGTTCTACCTCCTACAGTTCCTAAGAATTATTTTTAAAAATCACAATAATGGTAAGATTGTAAAGAAGAGCAAGAAAAACAGGATATAAATGTTTTTAAAAGGAGGGGCCCTATGCTTTAACAAGTAAAATGTTTTGTCTACCTAAATTTTAATTTAATTGTAATTTTTTTTCATTAATTAATTATTCATGATGTCAAAAAGAAGCTCAGTGCAAAAAATCTCAGTTCAGGGAAAAGTAAGTTTCCTTCCCCAAGACCTACTATTGTTGCCAGTTTGTTGCATATGCTCACAGAAATACCCTATGCATATGAAAGCAAGTGTAGTTGTTTTTTTCCCTTAAAGCCTAACAAAATCATGAAATGATAGAACTGAAGACCTTATAGTTTCTCTAGATCCCAAGTTAGAACTTCAAAATTGCTATTATTTAGGGGAAATAAATGAAAACGTGAAAGCAGTTTTCACTGTGGCACAAATAAGCTCATGACCATCAAGCTACTGGGTCATATGGCAAAACCCTCCTTCTGATCAATAAGTAGTGAAAAAAAAAATTTTTGAATTCACCTAGAGTTGCCCTGAGACCCATAATGCCCACTGTTGACCTCAACCTAAAACAGCCATGGATTTAGACTTTCTAGATTGCTGAGGACTGTAGAAAGTTCTGTCTAAATAACAATGGAATGAATTGACATGGACACAGATCCTGAGCCAGGGAATTAGACATTATAACTATTTTTAACAGCATCACTTAGGATATAGCATCTTCAGTCACAGTATGCCTTCAAGACGAATGCATAGCTGATGATTTGATTTCAGGTAAGAAATTCAGGAAGTCATCAATTTATCAGCTTCTAGGTTGAACCATATGAAATTTCCATTTCTGTTGGTCAGGCTCATTTGTGTATTGGCAATTTCATATCGTTCAATCTTAGTTATATTTTCTCAAAAACTAGTCATTGTTTTTAGGAAGGGTCCTTCTTTTAAGTTGCTTGGAAAACCATTTTCTCATAAAAGCTGTGTCACTAAGTCAGCTCTGAGAAACATACTTAATGTATGAGGTTTATGATGGTACTAGATTCATATCTGGTTCTGGGAGCTAGGTCCATTCTGCTCAGAAAGGACAAGAAAGAGGAGGAAGTTTTTCTCCCTTGGTGAGGATACAGTTCCAGCCCCAGTTAATCTTGAAATAAAGATAATCTTTAGGCCTTTTCTAATCCTTTTGCCCTTTACTTCCCCAGTATTGTCCTGAAACCCTTTTCTATGTACCTATTGCCCTTCTTTTGGTCTACATTTCCCTAATAATATTAGCATCATCTTTTTAGCTGCTTCAGCCTTCATATACTAACATACAGCTAAGAATTAGACTAGAAGAAGAGAGAGTTCCTTGGGGGGGAAAAAAGAAAAGAAAAGAAACCAAAGCTATTTTCATCAAGCAGAAAGACTTGGTTTCATGTCTTTCCAATCAGATTGTTAGTTTCTTGAGAACCAGGAATGTCTTATGGGTTGTCAATGTCCCTCACCCAAAGCCTAGCTCAAAAGCAGGAACCAATCAACAAATGACTATTACAACCTGCCACCGTTTAGGTGAGACATAGGGAACCAGAGACAAATATTAAGTTCATTTTAGAGATAAGGAATCTGCTATTTAGAACACACACATAAATGTAACAGTATATGTGCTATTAAAAGTAAGTAGTAGAAACATTGGACAGAAGAAATGAAGACTTCATAAAAGAAATAATGATCAAGCTGAGCCTCTAGAATAAATATGAAGTAGTTAAGAAGGAAAAAAAAAAGTGAAGAAAGAGAATTTGAGGCAGAGAAACTAGCACATGCATGGGCACCAGGGTGGGAGAATGGATGTAAAAGTTGGAAGAAATCTTGACTGTCTTTTAAGTTTAACCAGTCACTAACCCTATGGACATTCTAACATAACTCAGCCTCTAATGAGAACACTTGTCATTAGAACCATTAGCATCTCCCTAAAGAAGCAAACTGTCCTCAACAAGAAAATAAAACAATCTGGTATTAAGGAACATGCCATAATAGAATAGGTATGGAATTTATAATTAGATAGATTTGGATTTGAAACTGTTCCACCTCCTTCTTGCTATATAACCTTGGGCAAATTCTATAAGTTCTCTAAGTATCAGATCCTTTATCTCTAAAAATATGCATATTATTTTCTACTTATAGTTTATTTTGATGATTAAATGGGAACACATATGTAATATACTTAGCATAATTCATGGCCCACAGCAAGTGCTAAATAAGTATTACTACTTTCATCCCATGGCCACCCATCTTGATAACTTCAAGAAAAATAGGAGGGGGAAACCTGTTTGGAATTTCCCATCTGAGCTGTTTCTTAGAAACCCTGCCTCTGCTACAAGCAATCATAGCATTCCTGTTTTCACAAAATCAATTTTACATAAAATGTGCTTTTTAAAATTTTCCACCTTCTCCTGTCCAGACGTCCTAGAGTGTCCACCTGTTACTATATTTCCAAAGTAAAAGCCTAAGGGAGTAGCTGAATTTAGCAGATTTCAGCATTTATATTATGATAGGAGTCAATTAAGATTTAATAAGAAATTCTATAGAATAAATAAGTTTAAATAATGATTAGTTGTGAATTTCCATCATAAATAGCCAAGTACTGCTCTTCTTCCCTTATCTCTTGAACTTCTTAAATTAGGAGTCTTGAAGAGTAGTCTTCAGCAGAAAAATAAAAATATACAAAGATTGTTCTTGACCACTCTCTGCTTTAGCAGGGCCTCCACCTTAACTCAGACATGGTTTGTTGTTAATATAATAGCTCAGAGTTTAGGTATTCTAAACCATACTAATTATAGCTTCCATTATTTTGGCAATATATTAGAAAGAGCTATTTTTGGTTTAAAATGACTCTATCTCTACCAAGACCCAGAAAAGCTGCCAGGCATGAAGCTAACAAAGAATTCCTTTTTCTTCCAGGTTCTAAGCAAGTCAGTGACCACACAGAACTGCTCTCTCACCCAGAGATTTTGTACTGCTAGTTTAGAGAGAACATAGATGATGTAACCCATCCACAATATGAGATGGAGGGGTCTCCTGTAATACTTGTGGCAGCTCTTTCTTTTCTATTATGGCTCCTGATCACTGCACCCTCCCCACCCCCCCAACACATAAGACTAACAATGAAAGAAGCTCCTGTTGCTCTGTCCCTGGAATCTGCTTGGCCATATGTGGGCCTCTAATTTCCCACTGCTTCTGCCCAATCTTGGAAACATGCAGCCTAGGACTTTGTTTTTTTTTTTGTTTTTTTTTTTAATATTTTATTTATTTATTCATTTATCCCCCCCTTGCTGCTTGTGCTCGCTGGGTCAGCTAACCACACCGCGCGGGCGGGCTTGCCTTCACCAGGAGGCCCCGGGAACCGAACCCGGGGCCTCCCATATGGTAAACGGGAGCCCTACTGATTGAGCCACAGCCGCTTCCCAAGGACTTTGTAATCAAGGTACAATTACTGGGCTAGCAGCATCAGCAGTACCTGGGAGCTTGTTAGAAATGCAGACTCTCAGGCCTACCCTAGACCTGGGAAATCAGAATCTGCATTTTAATAATATCCCCAAGCGATTCATCGCACATTAAAGTTTAAGAAGCACTGCCCTTGGACACCCAGCCAAGAAAGATGGTGTATTAGTCAGGGTTCAATCAGGAAACAGAATCAACAGAAGATATCTGTCAATAATATGAGATTTTATAAGAGTCTCTCATGCAACCATGGGGATGCACAAGTGCAGGTTCCACAGGCAGGCTGCAAACTAGAGTCTCTGATGAAAGTCCAATGAAGGTCTTTGACAAGTTTCTCGGAGAAGTTGGCTGTCCAACAACAAGCTGGGAAATTCTCTCTGAATGTTAAATCACTTCCCCTTTTAAGGCATTCAAAGTGGATAAAAGTGTGACCCATTGCTGACAGCAATCTCCCTGATTGATGCAGATGTAATCAGCCATCCACCCAGTAAACTCACTAGTGACCAAAGTCCATAAATGTTCTTGTATTACAATTAGCTCAGTGCTTGCTGGACCAAACACCTGGACACAATTACCTGGCCGAGTTGACACATTAGCCTAACCATCACAGATGGGGAGAAAAAACAAAAGTACTTTCAGGTGAAATCTATTTCCTTTGCCCTCAATGCCCTTTCTTACTCCAATCTCCAGGTCCTAGTCCACATATCTTAATCCTCTCCTGTCTTTCACTGAGCCATCTAAAATGCCTCCTTTGTGGAAATCTTTTTTTTTTTTTTTTTTTTTTAAAGATTTTATTTATTTATTCATTTATCCTCCCCTTGCTGCTTGTGCTCGCTGGGTCAGCTAACCACGCCGTGCGGGCGGGCTTGCCTTCACCAGGAGGCCCCGGGAACCGAACCCGGGGCCTCCCATATGGTAAACGGGAGCCCTACTGATTGAGCCACAGCCGCTTCCCCTTTGTGGAAATCTTCACCCATTATTTCAACTAGAAGGCACCTTCCCACTCATTCACCTATTTTTTTTCCTTTGGCTCTTGCTATGGTCTGCTTACACTGAACAACTATGTTTGCTTCAGCCTAATCCATCCTTCTGGAGGCCTGAGACTAACCTGGACCTTCTTTATATCCTCTATGGTGTCTAGCACAGTGGGCCTTGAAAAAAATTTCTCTATTGCTAAGGAAGGCAAGAAGAAAGAGAAAGGGGGGTGGAGTGGGAGGGGAGAGCTCCATTAGTAAAGGAAATGTCTCTGGAAATCTCCACTTAGCCCTGGGGATGGACTTGAACCTGTTTGATACAGAAACCCAGTAACCATGTTCTGTCCCTCCCAGAAGAGCCCCAGTACTCTTTTTGGCTTAAAAGTATCCTGGTTCCCCAGAAGCTAACTGGACTGCTAACTGGACTGGATCAAGTTCAAATCTACCCTATCACAATACTCATTATTCTGACCTGGCCCAATGCAGGCAGCTCTCTAGAAATGAAATCACAGAGCTGTTTGCTAGAGGCTTTGTTTTTTTTTTTTTTTTTTTTTTTTTTTTTTTTAATTAATTTATTTATTTATTCATTTATCCCCCCTTGCTGCTTGTGCTCGCTGGGTCAGCTAACCACGCCGTGCGGGCGGGCTTGCCTTCACCAGGAGGCCCCGGGAACCGAACCCAGGGCCTCCCATATGGTAAACGGGAGCCCTACTGATTGAGCCACAGCCGCTTCCTGCTAGAGGCTTTGACTCCTGGCTTTATGCATGCTGTAGACTCTGAAAGGACAACCCCTTTGCCCGCTTTGATTCCAATGTCTGTTCCAGCCCGAAAGTTAATATATCCATTTATTTTCTTTAAAAAATTGTGAAACATTTTTCAGACTCTAGCATCTTTTCTTTATAAAGAAATCTTATTGAAAATTATTTAGAGTGTGTGCAATTGGAGTTTTTGTATTACATAATGCATCGTTGAGTAAATTCAATGAGTTCCTGCTGCTAGTTAAAAGTTGAAAAATAAAAAAAAATAAAAAATTAAAAAATTAAAAAAAAAAAAAAAGTTGAGGGAACCAGTCATCTTATTACTTTTAATTGATAACTGAGTCAATTAAAAACCTTGACTATAGATCAGATTTATGATGTCACATTGACAATAAACACATCTTCCCAACAGACATCCTGGTGTCATAATTTACTGCACATAAACCATAATGGGAATATTCCTGGGACTTATAAGAAATTAGACTTCACTAGTGTCAATACTGTTGTGATTCATAAAATGAGCATATGACCCACTTGGGAAAGCTTTGTGGTAGGACCTAGATTCATATATAGTATGTGTGTATGTGTGTGTGTGTGTTTTGATAACCATTTAAAAAGTATGAACAATTTATCCAAGATCAGCCATTTTGAAGTATAACTTTTTATAATATTTGCAAAGAAAAATTGGTGATCCTATGGAAAAAAAATTCAGAAGCTGTAATACTCTGATTCTCATCTCCTGGGTTTTTCTCAAGGGGATGTTTCAAAAAAAGGAGAGTTCTATTTCCAGAGAGGATTATAGCAACCTAAGCTGTAATAGTAAAAGTGGGTAACACCTTTCAGGAGAAGAGGAAAAGATTAAGTGCATTTTGTCATATTTATTTGGTGAAATATTATGTGCCTTTTATAAACAACAAGTGGGATGACTAGAGTCTGTTTATAAAACCAACTTAATTGGAAAAATCAGAACAATGAAATTTTATATTATTATTGCAACTAATCATAGAATCAATATTTTAAATTTACTCTGGACAGGTACTGTGCTGGATACCAGCAATACAGCAAAAAAAGACCAACATGATCCCTGACATCATGGAGCCCACCGTCTGAATATTAAACAAGTAGAACCAATACATATATAATTACAAACTATGACTCATGCTATTAAGCAAAGGGGATACGTAATGGGGGACCTAAGCTAGTTAGGGATGGGGTTTAGTCAAGAAACCTGCTCTGAAGAAGTGAAGGAAATGAGTTAGTCAGGGGGAGACTGGAGGAAGAGTACTCCAGGTGGAAAGAACAGCAAGAACAGAAATCTGGGCGTGGGATAGGGTTTGATGCCATCACAGAAATGCAAGAAGGGCCAGAGTGATTGAAGCATAATGGGTGAGGGGAGACCGTATTACACGGTACTTTTAGGGTTTTTCTTTCTAAGCCTATGGGAAACCATTGAAGCTTTCTAAGCAGAGGAGTGGCAGAGACTTATTTATTTATTTTTTTTAAGATTTATTTATTTATTCCCCAACCCCTTGTTGTTTGTGGTTGCTGTCTGCTCTCTGTGTCCATTTGCTGTGTGCTCTCTGTATGTGCTCATCTTCTCTTTAGGAGGCATCAGGAACTGAACCTGGGACTCCCATGTGGGAGAGAGGTGCTCAATTGCTTGAGCCACCTCAGCTCCCTGCTTTGTTGTATCTCTCATTGTCTTTCCTCTTTATGTCTTCTTGCTGCATTATCTTGTTGCATCAGCCCGCCACACCTGCCCATTGTGTCAGCTCACTGTCTTGCTGGTTTTCTCTAGGAGGCACCAGGAACTGAACCTGGGACCATCCATGTGGTAGGTGGGAGCTCAATCACTTGAGCCACATCCACTTCCCTACCTACTTTTTTTTTTTTTTTTTTTTAAGATTTATTTATTTACTTTATTTTATCCCCTTCCCCTCTGCCGCTTGCTGTCTGTGTCCATTCACTGGGTGATCCTCTGTGTCTGCTTCCTGCCTTCACTTCTCATCCTTCTCCTCCAGTCTTTACCAAGATTCAATCCTAGGGACCTCTGATGTGGGAAAGAGGCACTCTGCCACCTGCGCTACCTCGGTTTCTGGTATCTGGTGCATCTCATCTTGGCCCTTTCCTGTGTCTCTCCCTTGCTGTGTCATCATCTTGCTGTGTGGCTCTGCAGGGCCTGGCTCACCATGCGTGTGCATGTGGGCCGGTGGCTTGCCTGCACGCCTTCTATTTTCATTTTACCAGGAGGTCCCGGGGAGCAAACCCGGGTCCCTCCATATGGCAGACGGATGCCCAACCACTTGAGCCACGGACGCCCAACCTACCTATTTACTTTTTAAGACTCTTTTAAGACCTTAAGCTTGAAATAAATCAAGCTATGTAGAAAACCACTCTGGAGACCATTGCAACAACAGTCCAGGTGAGAGAGTAGAGTTGCCACTGGGGAGATGAGGAGAAGTGAATAGATTGAGATATATTCTGGAGGAATGAAAAATAGAATTTGCTAATGGATTAGGAGCAGGAATGGAAACATCAACTACAATCCCCATTTTACTTCTGTAAGCCAGTGGGTGGATAGTGGTATCATTTCACCTATTAATGGCTAAAGTTAAGGAAGGAAATTTAAAATCCAATTTGGACATGAAGTTGCAATCTTATCAGAGAATCAAGTGGAAGAGTCAAATAAGCAGTTAAATATATAAATATGGAGCTCAGAAAATAAGTCTGGTTGGAAATTATATATTTGGGGGCCATTAGCATTGAGATGGTATTTGATGTTATTGAAATACAGGTGGCCATTAAGACGAAATAAAGTTGAAGTACATAATAAAAGTTTTGTAGATGTTACACTACAGTACATGAAAGCATATTATCTTTGTTTCCAGACTTTATCACCACTCTGTAGATGAAATTGTTCAGGGTGAGAATACAGAATGCATACGGGGAAAGCCCATTTTCAGCTCCAAGATGCTACAGCATGAAGAGATCTTCTTAAGGTGGAGAAGCTATCAGAGGTGACTGAGAAACCCAGGCCAGAAGGCGTTGAATAATTCTAAAGAAGAGCATTTTAACAAGGAGTGTGTTGTCAGCTCTGTTGAATACTGAGTGGTCAAGTAAGATGATATGCTCCAATGGATAAAAAATAGTTTTTATTAGGATGGTGGTTTTAGAAGTATATTATGTTTTGTAATATTTAAACTTTATTTAATAATGAAAACCTAGTTAACATCTGATTTTTTGATAGCTTAATTTCAGCAGCATAACTTGTGATGTATTTAATCTTCTCCAAATTCTTTGTGTTAATCATTATTTTTCACATATCTCTATTTACTGTCATCTTATATATTCAACAGTGAACTCCTTTATCTTCAGTCTAGGATTGAATCTTCAAAAGTTTTTAACCTGACCAAGCTGTCCAGCCTAACAGCTCAGCTTTTAAACACACATAGTCTGTGCCTTTGTAATAGACACCACACTCAATGTACAATTTCCTACACATAAGAGTTTTGTAATGATCTATGACAAGCGAATTGTTTCTTCCTTCAAGTTTATTTTTAGAATTTTGCCAAAAATTCCCTTTCCCTTAAAATAATTGCCTTATTCAGGTAAAAAATTGTCTTAATTTGGCAGATATGCACGAGGCAAAGAAGACTGAAGTATCAGAACAAGACATTTTGATATTTTTACATTATATATTTGTTCGGCATGTTCTGATAGTATATTCAGGAACTGAAGAAAGGAAGTGAGATGCTTTGGACAAGAACCATTGTCTTGCCCAGTGCAAGAGGTGGGGAGTGGGCAAACCCTTCAACCCCTCACCCCATTCCCCTTAAATACCTTGGCTATTCATTTTCTTCATGATGACCCACAGTACCACTGCCCTGTCATACTCATGAATAGAAAAATGAAAGAGGAAGGAACCTCCAAAAAGGGATTGGTCTCAGCAAAGTTGGCAAGATACCACTGATTTCCACTAATTCTACACATCAGGCTTTAATTATATTTTTATGTAGTATATTCTCCTTAAGCACAAATTCTCCTTGCCAAGAATTAAAATTTATGCAGATAGGGAAGCGGCTGTGGCTCAATCAGTAGGGCTCCCGTTTACCATATGGGAGGCCCCGGGTTCGGTTTCTGGGGCCTCCTGGTGAAGGCAAGCCCGCCCGCACGGCGTGGTTAGCTGACCCAGCGAGCACAAGCAGCAAGGGGGGGATAAATGAATAAATAAATAAAATCTTTAAAAAAAAAAAAAAATTTATGCAGATTGTCTTTTGTAACCCTCTATAACTCTGTTAAGCTTGCCAGAACCATGCCAAAATCAGCGACATGATGAATATTTTGTGGGTCAGGATAGATCTCTGGGACGTTACTCTTATATATATTTTTCTACCTCCTGTTATCTGTATCAATGGGCATATTCAAGTAGATCTCAAGAAAATATGTTCTTCTTTCTCTTTGTCTTAAGAATGACACAACATAACCTACACACCGCTGGGAAGGAAGGAAGGGAATAACCAAAATTGGCAAAGACTTCTGGCAGTTGGATGAAGGAGAGTAAGGCAAGGCGCGTTTAAAGGAGTTACATGGCAGGTGCCATGGCACCGGAGAAGCAGAACATTTAAGGAAGGATGATTGAATTTCTCCAGTGACATTATGGACTTTTATTTTTCACCTACAGGGAGAATTAAATTTGGCCATGCTTAACTTGCATTTATCCTTTCAGCTATCGAAGGAGCCTTCCCAAGCTACAGAAGGAACTCACACCTTCCTACAGTTAGTTTCTCTTTTTATCATAAAACAGGTACTCTTTTTAGAGAGCTATTCAACTGATTTTGGTCATTCTTGGGTACAAGGCTGCTGTAAAGTTGTCCAGTTATATACAGACCAGGTATTTTTCACCCTGTATAAAGCTTTTACTTAAAGGTTTGAGAGAGGAAGTAGTCAGCTAATTAAAGCAAAAACAAAATGTAGAAATGCCCACCCTAGAACTGACTTACGGTTTCTCTCAACCTACAAATTAAAGTCTCGTTTAACTAATTTCCCCATATAATGGATCATTGGTTATCTCCCATCAGTGATTGATTTACTGTGATAATTAGGAGTATTATTTAGCCAATATTCAATCATTTTCCTTTTCCCTTGGGACAGTCGACATGCCTGCTTAGCTAACTTTAGGTTTGGCCACGACTTGTTTCAGCTAATGGGATTGAGGAGAGGCTATGAATGTGCTTCTGTAATTTGGCTTGATTTTTGTACTACAGGGATCTGCCATAGAGCATGATCCCAGTAGTTGCTGCCACTGCTTCATACTGGATGCTAAAACAAACATAAATGGAGCAGATCTGAACCCAATATGAAGCATAGAGCCAAGTCCAGCCATCTGCATTCTGAAGCAGAATTTCCCAGATAAACCCAGCCTAGAGCAGATTATGGTTAACTAGAGATTCATTAGCATTTAAATGCATGCTGTTGTTAGCCACCAAGTTTTAGGGTACTTTGTTATAAAGCATTATTGTGGCAATAGCTGACTAATACATATATCTAGAAAAATTGTGGCATAAATATAAGCACATAAAGCTATTTATCTGAGCTTAATAATTTCCATTCTAAGATATGAAGTGGTGCAGTATCATGATAACTTAGTCACATCATTTAGTTTGAAATGAATTGGGCTTACTGTATATCTCTTTATAAAATGGAACTTAAATAAAAATACATTGAATTTAAAATGAAGCCATTGAAAATTAATAAAGTCATTTTGTTTTTTATATTGTTAGCAGAAGGATTATTAGCAGAAGAATAAATATATTAAATATAATATTTAAAAATATTTAAAATATTTTAAAATAATATGGGGTTGTCTGAGAATCATGACTGCAATGATACTAACTATTTGGGATCAATTCCCTATCCATCCATCCATCCATCCATCCATCCATCCATCCATCCATCCATCTATCCATGTTCATTATTATTTGCAGTTTATGTAGTCATCTAAGAACAATACAGTACATTTTAGGTAATTCACATAAGAAGAATTAAGAATTTCAAAAACTTGGGAAGCGGATATGGCTCAAGTGATTGGACTCCCGTCTACCACATAGGAGGTCCAGGGTTTGATTTCCAGGGCCTCCTGGTGAAGGCAAGCTGGCGTGTGTGGTGAGCTGGCCCGAGTGGAGAGCTGGCCCACACAAAGTGCTGACCCACACAGTGCACTGGCCTGCGTGGAGTGCTGGCCCACGCAGGAGTGCTGGCCTGTGTGGAGAGCTGACACAGCAAGATGATGCAACAAAAAGAGACACAGAGGAGAGACAATAAGAGGTGCGACAGACCAGGGAGCTGAGGTGGCACAAGAGACTGAGTGCCTCTCTCCCACTCTGGAAGGTCCCAGGATCAGTTCCCAGTGCTGCCTAAAGAGAAGACAAGCAGACACAGAAGAACACACAGCAAATGGACACAGAGAGCAGATAGCGAGCACAAAACAATAAGGCAGGGGGAAATAAATAAATAAATCTTTTAAAAAAATAAAAATAAAAAAATTTCAAAAAAATTTCTGCGATTCAAATTACATAAGAAATACATGATCGTTGCAGCAAAATTAAAAAAAAAATACAAATAATCAAACAGGAAAAAAAAATCCATCAATCTACCATCTAGAGATAACCTTTCAATGTTTATTTTCACAAAACTTCTTTTTTGTGCATATCTTGGTAGATTGAGGTTTTTATGGACCCCAGAAAAATCATGTCCTTAGAAGCTAATCCATTCCTGTGGATGTGAACCAATTGTAGGTAGGACCTTTTGATTAGGCTATTTCAATTAAGGCATGATCCAGGTTGGGTCTTACTCCTCTTACTGGAACCCTTTATAATCAGTGAGAGAGAGAGAAAGACACAGAAGCTGAGAGGAAGCCGTGGAACCAAGAGGCTGAAAGCAACAAGGCCCAGAGGAGAAGGGAGAGACCAGCAGCCACTGCCATGTGCCTTGCCATGTGACAGAGAAGTCCAGGATTACCTATAGCCGGTCTTTGGGAAGAAAGCATCGCCTGATGATGCTTTGATTTGGACACTTTCACTGCCTGAGAAATATAAGCTTCCAAGTTAATAAATCCCCATTGTAAAAGCCAACCCATTTCTGGTATTTTGCAATTCAGCAGCCTGGCAAACTAAAACATATTTATTTACATGAATATATTTAATTACAAAGCATCATTTTTTGCATAATGTCCTATAAACTGTTTTTATCACTAAGCATATTATGCTACAACCCCTCTTCATGACAATAATATAGAGCTACATAATCCTCTTTTTCTGTGGCTGTCTGGAGTTTCCCAGAATGCATGCACAGTAATTTGTTTACCAGTACCCATCTTAGGATGTTTAAGTTGTTTCTTGGCTTATTTGTTTCCATCACAAATAACACTTGGATGAATGTTCCTGTTCATACATACATATATATTACTTTTCCAATTATTTTCCTAGGAAAAATTCCTGGAAATGATAATAATGTAAAGGGTATGTACATCTTTAAGAACCTCATCAAGAAAAGGCCCAGAAAAGCAGTACATTCCCACAAACAGTGACTTTCTTATACCATACCTTCTAATTAACACTCAATGCAATACTGCTTTTTTTTTAATTCCCCCTCCCCCCAGATGGCTCTCTTGTCTGTCTCTCTGTTGTCTGCTCATCTTCTTTTGGAGGCACCAGAAACTGAACCCAGAACCTCCCATGTGGGAGGCGAGTGCCCAACCATTTGAGCCACTTCCGTTCCCTGCTGGTTGCATCATCGGCTGGTTGTGGCGTCTGCTTGTTGCGGCATCTGCTGGTTGTGGCATCTGCTCATTGCGGCATCTGCTCATTGCAGTGTCTGCTCATCTTCTTTAGGAGGCACTGGGAACTGAACCTGAGACCTCCCATGTGGGAGGCAGGCACCCAATTGCTTGAGCCACATCCACTCCCACAATGCTGCTTTTTGAAACTTTTTTTCTTCTTTCCAGTTCCTATTTTTATATCTAGTACCTACTCTACTTCCACTTAGAACAATTGGAGAAATTCCCTCACTCTGATTCTCCTGTGATAAAACAGAGAAATAAAACATTAACCTAAGAAATGTGTTGAATGGGATGGAATAAGTAAAAAGAATCATGAGAGCAAAACAGTCTTTCTCAGAAAGACTCAAGATTGTTTGAAATAATACCTAAGTAAATCCTAACTCTTTACAATTTTATGATATTGAATAAGCACATAAAGCTACTTATGCATCATTTTGTAAACATTGAGAGTTTTGTGGTTAGTTTAATGTTACTGAATTGAACTTAAGTTGTTATTTGCACATTATTATACTTTGATAAACCCTCCTCCTTCAGTGAGCTTTTAGTATTGTACCAAAAATGCACAGTTCCTTCAAGTTACAAAATCTATTTGACTAATTTATTATTAGAAACTGAGGCATAAAACAATGGATCTTCCAGCAGCAGGAATTAAAAATATCATAAAATTATAAAGGTACAGATGCTACCATAGGGGAAGAGAATATCAACATAAAAGAGCATTTTCATTTGCCAAACTCAGTCTTTTGCAACCACTAATAGGTGAGATTACAAACTAGCACCAGAATTTTTTTTTTTTTTTTTAAAGATCATTGACTTTTTTTTTTTTTTTTTTTTAAAGATTCTATCTATTTATTCATTTATCCCCCTCTTGCTGCTTGCGCTCGCCGGGTCAGCCAACCACGCTGTGCGGGCGGGCCCGCCCTCACCAGGAGGCCCCGGGAACCGAACCCAGGGCCTCCCATATGGTAAACGGGAGCCCTACTGATTGAGCCACAGCCGCTTCCCTAGCACCAGAATTTTAAACAGGATTGTTGTTTGGAAATGACAACTGGCATAAGAACTCACCCCTGTGTGTCCTTCAACTCCCACAGATTATATAAGACATGTCTAAAAAGTCCTCCTTTACAAAATGGTTTTATTTTTTCCTTAGAGCACTTGTGAGTTTACAAAACAATCATAAGGTGAAGTTTAAAACAATAATATATATTTTTATTTTGAAATAATTTCAAACTTACAGGACAGTTGCAAAAATAATACCAATCCCATACAGAGAACTAGAACTCCAACATATCCCCAAACCTCCCCAGACACCCAGTATATTAGTCAGCCAAAGGGGTGTTGATGCAAAATACCAGAAATCTGTTGGCTCTTATAAAGGGTATTTATTTGGAGTGGAAGCTTGCAGTTACCAGGCAATAAAGCATGAGTTACTTCCCTCACCAAAGTCTGTTGCCACATGTTGGAGCAAAATGGCTGCCGAAGTATGCAAAGGTTCAGGCTTCCTGGGTTCCTCTCTTCCCGGGGCCCGTTTCTCTCCAGGCTCAGCTGCTCTGCTCTCTCCCCAAGGCCAGCTATAGACTGTCAGGCAAATGGCTCGTCTCTCTTCCCGGGGCCTCTGCTGTGTCCAATTGAGCCTTCTCTCCTTCCTCACATATTTGCTTCTCTATGGGTTTACTTCCCAGGCTTCAGGATCAAAATTCCAAACTCCTATCTCTGCAGTGCAGTTTCTCTGTGAGTCCCTGCTCACCAAGGGGGCGGGGATGCAATGCCCTACTGATGTGGCCCAATCAAAGCCTTAATCATTATTTAATCGAGTAAAAGTGAATCTTCTGAATCCAATATAATCTCATATGACCAGAGGAACAAACCAGTTTATAAACATAATCCAATATCTATTTTTGGAACTCATAACCAATATCAAACTGTTACACCCAGATTCACCAATTTAACACTTTGCCACCTTTGTCCTTCCTCCTTCCCTCCCTCCTTCTCTCCCTCCCTTGCTTCCTTCTTTCCTTCTTCTGAACATTTGAGAGCAGATCATACTCCTGAACACATCCTACTTTCATGAAAATTTCCTACAAACAAGGACATTCATTTCTGTAATCACCTTAAGTTCAGTAATCAAGTCCAAGAAATTTAACATTGCTTAAAAGCTTACATCTATATTCCAATTTTTTTTATGTCTCAATAATGTCTTTTTGAGCTAGTTCTTCTGCATTATTAATCCCATCCAGTATCATGTATTGCATTTGTTTTCAGAACTTTAAATATTTCAAACCTCTGCCTTCTTGCTTCCATGGTTTCTGATGAAAAATTTGCACTTAATTTTATTGAGGCTCCTTTCTTTGTGACCTGTTGCTTCTCTCTTGAGGCTTTCAGAATTCTCTCTTTATCCTTGACATACAACAGTATGATTATAATATGGCACAGAGTGAGTCTATTTGGCTTTATCCTGTCTGGAGTTCATTAAGTGTCTTGGATGTGTAATTCATGTCTTTCACTAAATTTGGGAAGTTTCTCAGCCATTGTTTCTTTTGAGTATCCTCC
Organism: Tolypeutes matacus; assembly: GCA_026826555.1. Classification (NCBI taxonomy): domain Eukaryota; kingdom Metazoa; phylum Chordata; class Mammalia; order Cingulata; family Chlamyphoridae; genus Tolypeutes; species Tolypeutes matacus. The sequence goes on along the minus strand of JAKSZT010054561.1, from coordinate 5,055,014 downwards.
CTGCTCCCTTCTCTCTTTATTCTCCTTCTGGGATTCCCACAAGGTGTACAATGGTATGCCTGATGGTGTCCTACAGGTTCCTCAGGCTCGTTTACTTTTCTTCAGTCTTTCTCCTTTCTCCTCCTCAGACTGGATGATTTCATTTGTCTTATCTTCAAGTTCAGTGATTCTTTCTTCTGCCAGCTCCAATCTGCTCTTGAACCCTTCCTTCTAAGGAATTTTTAATTTCTGTCACTCTGGTTTTCAGCTCTGAGAAATAATAATATTTTCAATATTACAAAATAAGGTATTGCAATGGAGAATTTATGGAAAACCTAGTATGTCATCAAGACCAGGGTAATTAGGGAGTTCTAATTGCAAAACAAGATTTTAAAAGAATTTCTTCTAATAATAATACTTTTATATAGCTACTTTTATATAGCTAATTTCTGATTTGTTTTTAGACTTTGTGTATGTGTGTGTGTGTGTGTATGTATATATATATATATATATATATACACACAATAATATATATATTAAAAGGTACTGGGGATTGAACCCAGAACTTCATACATGGGAAGTAGGAACTCAACCACTGAGCTACACCTGCTCCCCACTCACTATATTTTTTTAGCATATACATAGCACTTTATATTTCACAGGGCTTACTTGGCAATCACTAACAGTTTTCTATACAATGTTATGCTCATAGAGAATATTATTTTTAAACTGCTTTTAAAAATAGATCTTTCTTGATCTTTATTTCTCTTTTACCATGCATATTTTCTGAGTGTCTTTTTACTTAAATTTGGTTCAGCAAATATTTACTCAATAACCACTTCGTACAAGAATTTGTTTCAGAGCTTCAGAAAAACTGGGGGTGGGAGGGGGGCGGGGAGAAGATGTGGCTCAAGCAGTTGGGCACCCATTTCCCACATGGGAGGTCCTGGGTTTGGTTTCCAGTGCCTCCTAAAGAAGATGAGCTAGACAGTGAGCTGACACGACGGGCTGGCACGGTGAGCTGACACAGCGAGGAGACAAGATGAGGAGACACAACAAGAGACACAAGAAGCAGGGAGCGGATGTGGCTCAAGTGATTGGGTGCCCCCCTTCCACATGGGAGTTCCCATGTTCAGTTCCTGGTGCCTCCTAAAAGAAGACAAGTAGACACAGAGATTATACAACAAACAGACACAGAGAGCAGACAGAGAGTACTAACAATGAGGCGAGGGTATAAATAAATAAATAACTCTAAAAAAAAAAAAAAAAAAAAAAGAACTAGGAGGTTAGAGACAGAGAGCATATTGGTGGTTGCCTGAGCTGGGAGAGGGGAGAATAGGGAGTGACTGCTTTATGGGTTCAGGGTTTTATTTTGGGTGATGAGAAAGTTGTGGACATAGTAGTATGGTAGTACAACATTGTGAATGTACTTAATGCCACCGAATTGTACCCTTCAAGATGGTTATGTGTATTTTACCACAATAAAAAAATCAGGTGGCAATAGAAAAGAACTAGGAGGGTCAATGAAGGATAGGCTTAAGTATCCTGCTTCAAAAGTTCAACTAATCAGAAAATATGTTTTAAATTAGCCTTCCTGTATCACTACTGATTTCATGTAGCAACTGTGTAAATCCAATTTGATAAGCATGCATTATTAGGACAGCCATAGGTGGGCATTGTACTTAAAATTGCACAAGAAGGCTGAGATGAGCAATGCATAGTTCTTTCCCTCAAGTAGCATTAAAAAATGTCTAAAACAAAACAGGATGTCATAAAAGCCATACTAGTGAGATCAATGTAGTGCTGAGAAAACAAAGAGGATAATTAGATTAATTGGTAGAGAAAGCTTCAGCGATGTGATAGCTTTGTGGTTAATCTGAATGGATGGGTATGACTTTGCCAATCACATAAGATGGACAAAATCAGTGCCGGTGAAAGGAACACAATGAGAAAAAGTACAGAGACAAGAAATAAGGTAGGTATAGGGAAAATGGAATATTCTTGCTTGGCTCATGGACATAATTCAGTAGGTCAAATAACAGGAGTTAAGGTAGAAGAGATGTCAGTGAATTGTAGGGTTAAAGAAATTTAGAGTTTGAAGGTGATTTAGAAGTAATTTTATTCCAATACTTTATCTATGGAATGGATCTTCCCTATAGGGTCTGACAAGTGACCATTTTAAGAATCCTACAATTCTTGTTAATCTGTTTTCTGTAAATTCCAGCTTATATGTGTTCCTATTTCAATGTAATAACCAGTATTGAATTTGTTTTTCTAAGTCTAGCATTACTTCTGCTTCTAATACAGCCTAACGTTCTATTCTGGCAGTCATACCACCAAGTTGACATAAGCTTAGAGTCAACTAACACCTGTCTAAAAATTGTTTTTGTGTGTGTGTGCAAATATTAAGGCACTTTTTCCCAATCTACTTTCAAGTGCTGAGTTTCTAAATTACCTTTTAAAAGTTTCAATGTGTTAGATTTGGCATAAATTACAAACTATAAGAAGGTTTTGGATCCTTATTGCATCATCTAGTATATTAACTATCCTTCTGCTTTTTTGCGTTTCATTAATTTGAGAAGCATGCCTTTGATGTTAATATTCAAGGCATTGATGAAATATTTTAGAGGAAATTATAGATGATGCAATTTTAAACAAACAACTATAATTTTCCTTCCAGGTAGACATTGAATTAATTATTCATTAGTCTATGGAAATAGCTACCAAACTAATTATGAATTATTATATATTATTAATTATGATTTCACCCAGTTAACTATATCTTTCATTGGCCAATATTTTATTAGTGTGTTCACAAATTTTATTATGAAGCATATTTTTAAATACATTGCTAAAATTAGCATAGTGGTTAGGTGCTCAGGCTTTAGAGTTAAGATTTTGAGATTGGCATTCAGCCCAATCAGCTGCTGGCCATGATCCTGTGTAAATTACTTAACTGCTCTGTGCCTTGGTTTCCTCATCAATAGAATGTGCATAAAAATAATACCTATTTTAAAGAGTTGTCATCTGGATTTAAATAAGCTATTATCTAGCAATAGTAAAAATAAGAAAATGTTAATTATTACTATTATTGTTATAGTGGTTTTAAAATATTCCACAAATTCTTTGATACTCCTCCTTTCAAGAGATGGAGCCTAATTTCTCTCCCCTTGAGTGTGGGCTGAGCTTTCTGATTTAGCAATTTTTTTTTTTTACCGGGAGGTACCGGGGATCGAACCCCGGTCTCTCCATATGGTAGACGGACGCCGAACCTCTTGAGCCACATCCGTTTCCTGATTTAGCAAATTCTAACATATATAATGTGGCCTCTGGGAAAAAAGTGTTGTGGCTCTTCCTTGCTGTTCCTTGGATTTTTATGAGGACTGTATTAGTTTTCTATTGCTGCATAATAAATTACCACAAATTTACCAGCTTAAAACCACACCCAGGGGAGCAGGTATGGCTCAAGCAGTAGGGCACCAGCCTCCCACATGGGAGATGCTGGATTTAGTTCCCAGTGCCTCCTAAAGAAGATGAGCAGACAACAAGCAGACAGACAAGGGAGCCATCTCAGGGGTGGGGGTGGGGAATAAAAAAAATAAAAGATAATTTCTCACGGAGCTCAAATATTTAAAAAAAGAACAAACCACACCCATTTATTAGCTCACAGTTCTGCAGGTCAGAATTCTGAATAGGTTCTCAGGCTAACACAAAGACTGAAACAAAGGTGTCAGCTGGGCTGAGTTCTCGTCAAGAGGCTCTGGGAGAAAATTTTCCTTCCAAGCTCATTCTTGTGGTTGGCAGAATTCAGCTCCTGGTAGCTTTAAGATTGAGATCCCTGTTTCCTTGCTCGCTGTCCACTGAGGCCATTTTCAGTTTCTAGAGACTGCCCACATCCCTTGCCACATTTGCCCCTTCCATCTTCAAGCCAGCAGCAATGTATTGAATCCTTCTCATGCTTCAAATCTATGGTTTCCCTTTCTCCTACCTCTCTCTGCTTTTAAAGGCTCATGTGGTTAGGTCATGCCCATTTGGATAATCTCCCTATGGAAATGTCAATTGATTGGGGACCTTAATTACTAATGCAAAATCTTATCACAGCAGTACCTAGATTACTGTTTGACTGAAAAACCGGGAGAAGATGTGTGTACATCATGTCCAGGAATCTTGGGGTCCATCTTAGAATTCTGCATACAGCAGGTAGTAAGGGGTAGAGCTGTGTTTCAAACCCATGTGGCCAAACTTCAGAGTCCATGCCCTTAACTGGTGTGCTAAAATGCCCCATTACGTTCTTAGGTTTTGACCATATTGAGGAAAGAATAGCATACTGTAAGGAATTGAATCTATGTTCTGAATATATGGTTAGCCACCAAGTGTTTCTGAACAAGGACATTATATGCCCAGAATATGCTTGAAGAAGGTTGTTTTCCTGTATGTGAGCAGAAGGAATTCATAGAGGGAAACTGGAAGCAGGGAGAGCATTTGGGTTGCTATCCAACAGCCTGGGAGGAAAATAATGATTGTCCCCAAATTGCTGAGATGACAGTAGCACTGAATAGAGAGGTTGTATGGGAAAATCATTGAGGAAATAGAATCTACTGAATTGTATATTGAAATAAATTACTTGGACTTTAAGGGTCAAGGAACATAGATGTGGAAGATTAAAGATATACATTGGGGAGTCTTCCAATGCTGGTAATTGCTCAAGTTATGTTCAGATGGCATCCCATGGGAGAGTGTAAAAAAAATAGAGTTGAAAGAAGAATGTTACGGGATACTTAAATTTTAAAATGTGGCAAGTATAAAGTCATAGAAAGACAGAAAAGGGGCATTTTTTTAAAGGAGGGTGAGAACAAGAAGAGTTAAGTAGAAGAGAGTTTCCAGAAGGAAGGGGATAAGTAATATCAATTTATGCCAGATAGGATGAGGACCAATAAGACAATGAATTAAAAAATGTGTTGTAAGAAAGTATTGTAAGTATAGTGTAACAATTAAGAGTATATTGTAAGAAAGAAGAGGAGGTAATGTAGCAATCTGAAAATAAATCAAATATGTTTCTGTTTAAAGATGAGGATGATTTCAATTCTAATGTTCTTATTCTTTGGAGCTGGAGAATACTGGGAGTTTTCAAAGGATTATTAAATAAATATTTCTCTCAGTGGAGGTTGCTCATTTAATTCATTGCCAAAAGGAAAAATTCCACATCTTAATCACTTCCTGAGTTAAAAACTGTAGACTCATAATTAGGGCATTGGCTATTCACTGCTCTCAAAGCCACCATGAGGCCATTCTTCTGGCACCATACACTCTGGACACCCATCCATCCAAGCAACCAACAGCCAGCAGCCAAATTGCTCTGGACAGATCGAGCTTCTGGTAACCTGTTAGAGGGTGGGAAGGAAGAGGGTGACATCATCCAAAAGCATTAAACAAGATGATATACAGATGTAATAGACACTTAGCAGAACCACATGAATGGGTTTGCATGAGCATGTGGCATGTTCCTCAACTCCTTTCTTTTCTATACATCAACCAGTTTTACTGAAGACAATGTTTTTTCAATGTGTCATTCTTTATGACACATTGTTACTTTCATTATTCCCTTCTCGTTTACTTCTAATGTTCCTTAATTACCTCAGAAAATAAAACTTGCAATTTCTATCTTTCTCTCTTTGCCCATTTCTTAATTTTCCCATTGATTAACCAACCTTAATCAATTCTGATAAAAGTAAGAGTACACTAATTATATACCTATCAAGAAAATTAAATTTATATATTTTGATTAGATTAGTGGTTGGGAAGAATTAATGTCATCAACTTCTAAAGTCTCTGAAAATGAGGAACTATTCTTTTGAAAACTTTCACAAAATCTTCCTTATACATTATCACAGTCCTTTAGAATATGTTTTCTTAAAGTAGTAATATTCCTATTTTGTGTGCATGTGTATACTTAGTTGCTGACATGGCAGAAGTTTGGTTTTCTACTATTTTTTCATTGCTAATGTCTAATAATTCAGATATGTTATAAGAAAATTAGCTGTTAATATTCTTGCTGTCCTGATTTTGTGATAATCAGGGTAGGCTAAACATTCGCTATATTAGAAGCCATGCATGTGTCCCCAGACCTAGTTTTTCTCCCTAGGTATAGTTTTTAGAATGCTGGTGATAATCTAAGTCTGATTTATTATATGACCATCCTGTATGGGAAAAGACTAACTTTTAGTATCCTTGGTCAACCTTAAGAGATATAGCTGGGGGTCGGATGTGGCTCGGGTGGTTGGGCTTCCGTCTCCCATATGGAGGGACCTGGGTTCGACCCCCGGGACCTCCTGGTAAAAAAAAAAATATATATATATATATATATATAGAGAGAGAGAGAGAGAGAGAGAGAGAGAGAGAGAGAAGGCGTGTGGACCACCAGTTCTTGTGCACGGGTGTGCCGCTAGGCCCCGTGTGTGGGTACGCCGCCAGGTCCCGCAAACCATGCAGCAAGACGATGACGTAACAGGAGAGTGACACAGGGAGAGCCAAGATGAGATGCACCAAAAAACCAGGAACTAATGTGGCTCAGGCAGTAGGAGGCCTTTCTCCCACATCAGAGGTTCCGAGGACTGAATCCCAGTGAAGACAGGAGGAGAAGGAGAAGAGAGGGCAGGAAACGGACACAGAGAGTTGCCCAGCGAATGGACACAGAAACAACAAAACCCCGGGGGGGGGGTTGGTAAAAATGGATAAAAGTAAATACATAAATAAATCCTTAAATAATTGTATAGGGGAGGAAGATATGGACCATAGTTAGTAGTAATACTTTGATGATGCTCTTTCATGATTTGTTAACAAATGTTTCACAACAATGCAGGATGTTTGCGGGGGGGTGGTGGTGGGGGGGGTGGGGGGGAGTGGGGTGGTGGTGATGTGTGGGAGCCCTGTATGATGTTATGCATGTTTGTTTCGTAAGATCACGATGTTTACTGAACACTTATAGTTTATGTATGTTCATGTATGAATGATATACTTTAATAAATTGTTTTTTTTTAAAAAAGATAAAGTAATCTGAAAATACACTTACTCAGGCACATGGAAACTGCAACTTATTGCAGTATGCTAGTAGCAGAGATTGGATGAGGTTGCCCATACCAGTCCCTTGGAACCATGGATTTCTCTGCCTTTTGCTTTATACAAACTCAGGACCATCTGACTTGTGTACCAGCTGAGAGCCCTAGTATGGAAATATTGGTATCATTGATCTATTTCTTGTTTTTGTGATATACATGCAAGCAGATATTCTGATACTTGCTTCTCAAATTCCAATGAATCATCTTATGATTCCCACAGGAGTATGTGCACCTCATTTTGGAGATTACTGCTTGAGAATATGAATGCATATGGAGGAGGAACTTTAAAAGACATACTTGTGTTTGCTTTCAAAGCTGGAAGTTATGTTATGTGCAAATGCACAAGAAATAGTCCCTCTGGTTGTCTGGATAACCATATATATAAATCATGTTAGGTTACAGTCTTTTTGTATAAATGAGGTTATACTATATTAACAGAACATTTTGCAATCTTTCATGAACGTGCCATAGAATACCTCCTAAGGATTTTCACGAGGATAAGGTAAAGCATGTAAAATTAATTTACTGATTTACTCTTCTCTACCTACAGGTGTTGGAAGGATCTGGTGGGAGAAAATGCTTACAAGGAGTTGTCCATATTATTGAATTGACAGGAAGAAGTCAGATTCAGAAGGGTTAAACATGTATGTTTCAGATGGGACTCTATCTTTTCCATACAGAAATATTTAAAATGGTTTAATATTCTCTTTTACTACAGAATACCTCCATCCCTGGTTGTGGAACTGTTCTTCTTGATAGATTGGCTTTTACTTTGCTCTTAAAAAATAACAGACTCTGATGTTTGATTTCCATATGTCTTCTGAATTTTCCAGATGTTAGTGGATAACCTTTACAGATTTATTATTTTTTTATTAGAGAAGTTGTGAGTTTACAAAACTATCATGCATAACATACAGGATTCCCATCTACCTCCCCACTACCAGTACCTTGCATTGTTGTGGAACAAATGTTACAATTGATAGAAAAACATCAAAATATCACTACTAAGTATAGTGCATAGCTTACATTAAGTGTACTTTTTCACATAAACCACCCTTTTATTAACACCATGTGTTAGTATTGTACATTTGTTATAGTTCATGAAAGAATGTTCTCATATTTGTACTGTTAACCACAGTCCATCATCCACCACTGGGTTCACTGTTACACAGTCCTATGCCTCATACAATCTATCCAAAGTGTACACTCAGTGGCTTTCAGTTTAATCACAGAGTTGTGCTGTCATCACCTCAATTTTAGAATGTTTTCATTATTACAAAAAGAAAAATCTCATACCTCCTCTATACCACCCAATTGTTGATCCATAGCATTGATACAGACCCTTCATTGCCATTGATGCAAAAATATTACAAACTTACAGTTAACTATATTCCATAAGTTACATTAGTTGTATTTTCCCATGTATCACTATATTCTTAACACCTTGTAATAATGATGCATATTTGTTCTAGTTCATAGAAGAACATTCTTATATTTGTACTGTTAACCACAATCCTCATCCACCACCAAAGTTCACTATTATACAGTCCCAAGATTATCCTCTAACTTTCTTTCTATTGACATTTATGTCTCTAGACTACCCCTTTCAGCCACAATCACACAATCAGTGGTGTTATACTCACAATAATGTGTTACTATTAACTCTATCCATTTCCAAACATTTACAACCAACCTTATTAAAAATTCTACATACACTAAGCATCAGCTCCCCCTTCTCAATTCTCATTCTATCTCCTGGTAACCTATACTCTAGATTTTAACTCCACAAGTTTACTTATTACATTAGTTAGTATTAGTGAGACCATATAATATTTGTCCTTTTGAGTCTGGCTTATTTAGTTTAACATAATGTCCTCAAGGTTCATCCATGTTGTCATATGCATCCTGACTTCCTTTTTACAGCTGAATAATATCCATCACATGTATATAACACATTTTGTTTATTCATTCATTGGTTGATAGACACTTGGTTTGTTTCCGTGTTTGGCATTTGTAAATAATGCCACCATGAACATGGCTGTGCAAATGTCAGTCCGTGTTCTTGCTTTCATTTCTTCTGAATATATTCCTAGTAACTGGATTGCTGGATCATATGTCAGTTCTATATTTAGCTTCCTGAGGAAGCGCTAAACATTGAGCAGGCTGTCTTTTCACCATCTTGACAAAGTCATTTGAAGCACAAAAGTGTTTAAATTTGAGGAGGTACCATTTATCTATTTTTTCTTTCATTGCTCGTGCTTTGGGTATAAGGTTTAGGAAACCACCAATTACCACAAGATTTGAAGATGTTTCCCTACATTTTCTTCTAGGGTTTTATGGATCTAGCTTTTATATTTAGGTCTTTGAGTCATTTTGAGCTAATTTTTGTATAAAGTGTGAGGTAAGGGAAGCGGATGTGGCTCAATCGATAGGGCTCCCATTTACCATATGGGAGGCCCCGGGTTCAATTCCCGGGGCCTCCTGGTGAAGGCAAGCCAGCCCGTGCGGCGCGGCCCTGTGAGCTGACGCAGCAGGACGACCCAACAAAGGGAGACAAGGAGACACAGAAAAACACACAGCAAGCACAAGCAGCAAGGGGGGATAAAAAAAAAAAAAAAAAAAAGTGTGAGGTAAGGGTCCTCTTTCTTTCTTTTGAATATGGATATCCAGTTCTCCCAGCACCATTTGCTGAAAATACCCTTCTGACCCAGCTAGGGGAACTTAACAGCCTTGTCAAAAATCACTTAACCATAGATATGAGGGTCTAGTTTTAAACTCTCAATTTGGTTCTATTGGTCTATATATCTATCTTTATGCCAGTACCATCCCGTTTTTTTTTTACCACTGTAGCTAAGTAATATGCTTTAGAGTCAGGAAGTGAGACTCCTCCAACTTGGTTCTCTTGTAAGATATATTTGACTATCAGGACCCCTTACTCTTCCAAATAAATGGGATAATTGGCTTTTCCATTTATGCAAGAGGGGCTGTTGAAATTTTTATCAGGATTGTGTTGACTCTGTAATTCAATTGACATCTTAACAATATTTTTTCTTCCAATCCATGAATGTCTTTCCATTTATCTAGGTCCCTGATTTATTTTAGCAATGTTTTGTAGTTTTCTGAATACAGGTTCTTTACATCCTTGGTTAAGTTTATTCCTAAATATTTGATTCTTTTAGTTGCTATTGTAAATGGACTTTTCCCCCTGACTTTCTCCTCAGATTGTGCATAACTAATGTATAGAAACACTGCTAGGGAGCGGAGGTGGCTCAAGCGATTAAGCACCTCCCTCCTACATCAGAGGTCTGGGGTTCAGTTCCCGGTGCCTCCTATAGACACAGCACACAGCAAGTGTAAATGATGAGGGGGTGGGAAGAAATAAATAAAATAAATCTTAAAAAAAAAAAAAAGAAAGAAAAACTGGTGTTTTTTTGCATATTTATCTTGTATCATCCCACTTTGCTGAATTTGTTTATTAGCTCTAGTAGCTTTGTTATACATTTTTGGGGGACTTTCTACATATAGGATCATATCATCTATGAATAGTGGAAGTTTTACTTCTTCCCTTCCAATTTTGGTAACTTTTATTTCTTTTTCTTGCCAAATTGCTCTAGCCTGAGTATCTAGCATTATATTGAAAAACAGTGATAACAGTGGGCATCCTTGTCTTGTTCCCAATCTCAGAGGGAAAGCTTTTGGTCTTTCAGCATTGAGTACAATGTTAGCTGTGGGTTTTTCATATATGCCTTTTATCATGTTGAGAAAATGTTCCTGTCTTTCAGAGTGTTTTTTTTATCAAGAAAGAATGCTGTATTTTGTCAAATCCCTTTTCTTTGTCAACTGAAAGGATCATAGGATTTTTCTTCTTCAATTTATTAATGTGGTGTATTATACTGATTCATTTTCTTGTGTTGAACCACCCTTGCATACTTGGGATAAAATCTACTTGATCTTGATGTATAATTCTTTTAATGTGCTGTTGGATTCAATTAGCAAGTATTTGTTGAGGATTTTTGCATCTATTTTAATTAGAGAAATTGGTCTATAATTTTCTTTATACGTAATATCTTTATCTGGTTTTGGTATTAGGGTGGTGTTGGCTTCATAGAATTAATTTGTTAGCATTCCTTCCTGTTCAATGTTTTGGAAGAGTTTCAGCAAGATTGACATTAAATCTTCTATGAATGACTGGTAAAATTCACCTGTGAAGCCATCTGGTCTTGGGCTTTTCATTTTTGGGAGGTTTTTGATGACTGTTTCAATCCCTTTATTTGTGATTGGTTTGTTGAGGTCTTCTGTTTCTTCTAGGGTCAGTGTAGTTTATTCATGTGTTTCTAGGAATTTGTCCATTTTACCTGCATAGTCTAGTTTCTTGACAAACAGATGTTCATAGTATCCTCTTATGATCTTTTTAATTGGTGGGGTCTGTAGTAATGCCCCTATCTCATTTCTTATTTTATTTATTTGTATATTCTCTTTTGTTCTTTGTCAGTCTAGCTAAGAGTTTGTTAATTTTATTGATCTTCTCAAAGAACCAACTTTTGATTTTGTTGATTCCCTCTATTGTTTTTTGTTCTCAATTTCTTCTATGTTTGCTCTAATATTTGTTATTTCTTTACTTATGCTTAATTTGGGATTAGTTTGCTGTTCCTTTTGCTAGTTCTTACAGTGTGTCATTAGGTCTTTGATTTTAGCTCTTTCTTCCTTTTTAATGTAGATGTTTAGAGCTATAAATTTCCCTTTCCATGTTGCTTTTGTTGCATCCCATAAATTTTGATATGCTGTGTTCTTGTTTTCATTCATTTTCTATACTTACTGATTTTTATTGGAATTTCTTCTTTGACCCACTGGCTGTTCAAGAGTGTGTTATTTAATCTCCATAAATCTGTACATTTTCCAGTTTTCCACCTGTTATTGATTTTCAGCTTTATTCCATTATGATCAGAGGAAGTGCTTTGTATAATTTCAATCTTTTAAAAGTTATTGAAACCTGTTTTGTCATCCAACATGTTGTCTGTCCTGGAGAAAGATCCATGAACACTTAAAAAGAATGTGGATCCTGCTGTTTGGTGGTGCATTGTTCTGTATCTGTCTCTTAAGGTAGTTCATTTATCAGATTATTCAATTTCTCTATTTCCTTATTGATTCTTCTGTCTAGATGTTCTATCTATTGATGTGAGTAGTATACTGAAGTCTGTAACTATTATTGTAGAGATGTCTATTTCTCCCTTCAATTTTGCCAGTGCTTGCCTCATGTAATTTTGGAGCACCCCAGTTAGATGCATAGATATTTATTTCTTCTTGGTGGATTTCCCCTTTTATTAATACATATATCTAGTACTTCTTTTGTCTCTTGAAGTCTTGCACTTGAAGTCTATTTAGTCTCATATTAGTATAGCTACCCCAGCTTGTTTTGGTTACTATATGTGTGGAATATCTTTTTCTAGCCTTTCACTTTCAACCTATAAATGTCCTTTGGTCTACGGTGAGTCTCTTGTAGACAGTATATAGAAGGCTTAAAAAAAAAAAATCCATTCTGCCAGTCTGTGTCTTGATGGGGAAGGGTTTAATCCATTAACATTCAATGTTATTGCTGTAAATGCAGTACTTATTTCACCCATTTTGTCCTTTGGCTTTCACATGTTAGATCTTATTTTCACCACTCTTTTTACAATTTTAGTTAATTTTACTGATAATCTTCATTTCTAGACTCTCTTCCAAGTCTCTATCTTCTTTTCTGTTCAGGCTGCAGCACTCCTTTTAGTATTTCTTGTAAGGTTGGTCTCTTGGTGATGAACTCTCTTAGTTCCTATTTAACTGTGAATACTCTAAACTCACCTTCATTTTTTAAAATAATTTTTAAAAAAGATTTATTTATTTATTTCTCCCCTCTACCCCGTTGTCTGCAATCTCTGTCCATTTGCTGTGTATTCTTCTGTGTCTGCTTGTCTTCTGTTTAGGCAGCACCCAGAACTGATCCTGGGACCTTCTGGAGTGAGAGAGAAGTGCTCAATCTCTTTAGCCACCTCAGCTACCTGGTCTGCTGCATCTCTTATTGTTTCTCTTCTGTGTCTCTTTTTGTTGCATCATCTTGCTGCACCAGCTTTCCACGCGGGCCAGCACTCTGCTCAGGCCAGCACTCCGCATGGGCCAGCACTCTGCATGGGCCAGCACTCAGCTTGGGCCAGCTTGCATGTGGACCAGCTTGCCTTCACCAGGACACCCCGGGAATTGAACCCTGGACCTCTTATATGGTAGACGGGAGCCCAATCGCTTGAGCCACATCTGCTTCCCATCACCTTCATTTTTGAAGGACAACTTTGCTGGATATAGAATTCTTGGCTGGCACTTTTTCTCTTTAGATATCTTAAATATGTCATACAACTGCATTCTCCCCTCCAGAGTTTCTGATGGAAATCTTAATCTTATTGGGTATTCATTGTATGTGATGAATCACTTTCCTCTTGCTGCTTTCAGAATTCTCTCTTTATCCTTGGCATTTGACATTCTCATTAGTATGTATCTTGGAGTAGGTCTATTTGGATTTATTCAGATTGGAGTGTGTGCATTTTTTGGACACAGATATCTGTGTCTTTCAAAAAATTGGGAAATCTTTGACCATTATTTCCTCAAACATTTCTTCTGCCTCCTTTCCCTTCTTCTCTCCTTCTGGGACACCCATGATGTATATGTTTGTGCAGCTTCATGCTGTCGTTCAATTCCCTGAGACCCTGTTCAATTTTTCCATTCTTTTCTCTATCTGTTATTCTGTGTGTTCAATTTCAGAAGCCCTGTCTTCTAGCTCACTGACCCTTTCTTCTGCTTCTCCAAATCTGCAGTTGTATGCCTCCAGTGTATTTTTAATTTCATTTGTTATGCCTTTCATTCCCATAAGATCTGTTATTTTTCTTTTCTTGCTTTCAAATTATTTTGTGGTCACTCAGTGTCTTCTTAATGTCCTTAATCTCTTTAGCCAACTCATTGAATTTAATAAGGAGATTTGTTTGAATTTCTTTGATTAGTTATCTCAAATCCTGATGTCATCTGAGGGTTTAGTTTGTTCCTTTGATTGGGCCATATCTTCTTGTTTCTTAGTATGGCTTTTGATTTTTTGTGTCAGAATTGGATTTTCTTGATGTATTTATTCTGGGCTTAGTTTCTTTCTTTAGCCCAGGGCTTTCTTCCTGATTTGCTTTGTGCTAATGCTTCTCTTTGACACTTAGTTCAACTTATTTTGGAATTTTATAATAGCTCGGGTTTAACAACTTAGGTTTCTTCAGCTCTTATTCATCTGTTTCTTGCTCTGAATATTATGGTACAATTTCTGAGATTGCACTATTTGTGTAATTATTTCATCCCTAGGAGAAAGTTTTCTTTCCCCTGTTCTTCCACTGGGAATGTTAATCTGTTCTGTTTTTATTATTATTATTATTTGCCTCTCTATATTTTTTATACTCATTTCATTTTCTCTAGCTGCTATTATTGGAGAGCTAATTTTGGTAGGGTTAGTGATCATTATTCTGGAGACAACCTACTTAGATAAGATTTCCCAGCCAAAACATGCCTTGGGGCCCACAAAGGGCAAGTAGATTGTTTCCACTATTCCTGTTTAGGAGACCCTAAAAAGGCCACTCAACTTCTCTTTGATGACTCCCTAATTCTGAGCTTTCCTAATATACCCAGCAGGTGGCTCTCTTCAGCCAGCCATTCCCCATAGCCTTAAAGTAATGCTATACCTTTAATTCTATGCTGACTTCACCCCTGTCAGAGGCACTGTTGAGTCTGAGGCTGCCAGCCACACTGGTATGAAACTGTTACACAGATCCCAGACCCTGTGATCTGAGATCTCTAATCAACCACTACAATCTGCACTGGGCCATGCCCACCCCTTTTCTCGGGGCAAAGCTGCCCTTCAACAACCTATTACCCGCCACTCTAAGAGGTCACTGTGTCTCTAAATTAGCCATAGAGCCTCCCCTGCCACTGTAATGTTAAGACAGAGACTGCTGACTGCTGTCTAAGCTGATTGAGTTGAAACTGTCTGCAGTTGCCCCAAGAAATCTATCAAACTCTGCCCGCATGTCTCCTCTGCCAGGGCAGATTTGGTACTGAGGGTATGGGTGGTATTCTAAGCCTTGCAGCTTGAAACTGACTGTACTTACCCAGAGAGACTGAAGAAGATCAACCCACCTTCCTTCCCTGCCAGGATAGGGGTTGAAGCCAGGCTGCAGGTGGTAATTTGAACTGGGCGGAATGAAGCTGATCCCTCCTGTCCAGGAAGTCACTGTGATTTTCAACCAGCTCTCCTTCCACTCTGCCAGGGGCAGAGTTAAAATGTAGCCTGCTAGGTTCTTTCTGACTTAGATGGGTGTGGCATTTTGAAGTTCTTTTATGAATCCCAAAAAGAGAAAGATTATGTTTTTGAATTAATCTATTCCTGTGGGTGTGAGACCCTTTCAATTGGACTACATCAGGGAGGCATGACTCGGGTTGAGTCTCTGCCCTCTTTCTGGATCTGATATAAATGGAGGCACAGAGAGAGAAACAGACACACACAGAGGAAAAGGAAGCTGCCGTATTGATCCTGCCATGTGAGAGAAAGGACTCCAGTTTCACCCACAGCTGAGCTACAAGTAGAGAAGTCCCCAAGAGGCTCAAAGAGCTGAGATTTAGGGAGATATGAGCTATATGTCTGATATCTCACAGCTGAACTCAAGACGAAAGAGGGGTGGCCAAGACTTAGAAAGAAGGCCTGGTGGGAAGCGGCTGTGGCTCAATCAGTAGGGCTCCCGTTTACCATATGGGAGGCCCCGGGTTCGGTTCCCGGGGCCTCCTGGTGAAGGCAAGCCTGCCCGTGCGGTGTGGTTAGCTGACCCAGCGAGCACAAGCAGCAAGGGGGGGATAAATGAATAAATAAATAAAATCAAAAAAAAAAAAAAAAAGAAAGAAGGCCTGGTGAGAGACAAGCCCTATGCCTGGTTGCCTTCAGCTGAGCTCCAGGAGACAGTAGATTCTGGAGAGGAAGGCAGAGACCTAAGAAGAGATTGGAGGTCTTCTTGCTTTGCCACGTGGAAGATGTCTTTAGTGAGAAAGCATCTCTGATGGTGCCTTGATTTAGACATTTCATAGCCTCAGAACTGTGAGCTTTTACCCCCAAGTAAGTCCCCTTTATAAAAGTCAACACATTTCTGGTACTTTGCATCAACAACCCAGTGGCAAAATAAAATAATGGGTTTAAACTTTTGCTGTATTTAGAAGTGAAATCTAGCTAACTGAATTTGCTAATCAATAGCCATTATCGGTGTCCGGCCATGTCCTCTTTCCCTGCTTTTGGGAAATGAAGCTTCCAATTCCAACTAGGGAGTGGCTCCCATGGTGGCCTGCCATGTGTGGTGAATGGGCACCGGCCTCTGCAGCGTGACGGGATCTACTCACAAATCTTCACTGCAGATAGCCAGTCTCTTCCTTTTGTTCTTCCCTGAATGTTTTACAGTGTTTTTCTGGTCTCCAGAGTCCCCCAAACAGGTGATATATAGATTCTAACTGCCCTGTAGGGTGAGCTGAATCTCCTAACAGCTGAGCACCCTACTCTGCCCTCTCTCTACAGACTTATTTTTCATCAGAGAGCTATTACCATTATACCCAGTTCATTGTCATAATGCTTTTATAATTTTTGCTATGGGTAAACTCCATCTTTAGTTATTTTGTTTCTATTCAATACTTTAATAATATAAAAATAGGTAACTTGGAACTTCTGGAACATTTATATGTTATATACAACCTTAAAAAAATGGGGGCATCATCTAATCCTAAAATGAATTGTGTTTTGTCACTTCAGGATCAGAATGGATCTCGTAAATTAGGCTCACTGAGCAGATTGTAATATCCAAAAGGTAGGAACAATTTTTATCTTTTTCTATATTATATTAGTGTCTAGAATGAGGCTGCTAAGCAGGGCTACAATGGATATTGTTGAGTGAATGAATGTATAAATGATTTTCCATCTGATCTTAACTTTAAAAATGCCACAGAACAGAGCTGGAATTGAGTATATTTGGGAGAGGATTACATTTGCTTTAATGCCCTTCCCCAGGCTCCAAAATGGCATTCTTGCTGACCCACCTTAACTATCCAGTTTCCCCTATTTTGTCTCCTCCCTGCTCTTACCTGTAGTGATAAAGAGGCCTTTCACGATGGAGGAAGAGATGATGTCTTAGAAGGGTGAGGAAATGGATAGCAATGCAGATATGACTACATTTTAATGTCCAGTCCAGGTAAACATCATGTTATCTTACATTTGCTTATTTGACCTGTTTGTTTATCCATTTAAATTTTGTAGGATATGACCCAAGTGGGAAGAAAACAGTAGCAGAAAACAAAGAGTCCAAATTCAATCAAGTTCCTCTCTAGCTCAGGGATTCTCAAGCATGAGTCTCTTTTCAGCCTTCCGTAGTTCTTCCAGGTGAATGATACACAATTACATGAACAAAGAATGAATTCAACTGAGTTCTTAAAGGTCACTAAAATTTTGTGTTTTGTGAGAACTAAAATTTAATCTGTGTTTCACAAGGAAGCCAGGCTGTATGCATTGTTCTGCACCAAAGCACAGCTCCTCCTGGGCATGCCCGTGACTGATAGTTGCTTTGTAGGTGCATTTTAAGTGTTGTCTTGCATTCATGTGATTTTCAATCACTACATAAATAGTGGTTTAGTTCATAATCATCCATTTATTTTAATTTACAGTCCCTTGGTTAATCTCATAATGCATAGTAATTTATATTTGCATTAATAGTATTTTGGCCAGTATTTTCATAATCTATATGAATTACCTATTCCTTTATTGTTAAAATGGATATGCTCAAAATCTCTCCCAAAATTTGCTTGGATAATCATACTTCACTGTTAATTGCTGAGTTTTTTTTTCTCCACTGAAGTAGGGAATGTATCAAGGAGCTTTTTATCTAGATCATCCTGGTTTTATATATCTGGATTATGTCCAGTTCTCATTGACTCCAAAATCTGAGATGTTATGTAAGTCTTTATCAGCGATTATCAATGAATTTTAAAGTAAAGGAAAACAACCCAATCCCAGATATTAGGGCTAGTAACATTTTAAATGAAGAGCGGTAAAGGAAGGAAAGTTGGGGATCAGAGAAATATTGATCAGGGTCAATATTTCAGTATTTAAGGATTAGACTGACACTTTACAATTCACTAGCCACTAGCCACACAATGGCTACTTAAATTTCATTTAGAACCTTTAAAATTACATAAAATGAACAATTCAGTCACAATGGCACTAATCACATATGGGTTCATATGGCCAGTAGCTTTCGATTGGGCACCAAAAATAGAGGCCATTTCTATGATCACAGAAAGTTCTACTGGAAGCACTGGCTTAGCTATAAAACATCAGGGCAAATTTTATTCAATAACTAGAAGAAGTTGCTGACAGAATGATACACAGCACTCCCAAGCTGTTCAATTTAAGGAAGGAAGAAAAATATAGACTATTATTCATTCCAAGATAAATGGAACCCATTAAATGGAAGAAATTGTCAGCCAACATGGTAAACTTAGAGTAGGAGAATGTATTTTGAACAAAGGTCTAACCATTTGTTTAAAACAATGTCATGTATTAGTGGAAATCAAACTTGTGAATGTATCTTTGCTTGCCATAGAGAAGAGTCTTACACACCTTGCGGGGGATTTCACTTTTGAAGTATGTGCTTCAGGACAGGGACTATTCCTTTGCATTTTGGACAGTCTATTTGGTGCCTTGCTTTAATCAACATTTAAATAAATTGTTAAATCAAATCACAAATTAGTGAAGCTATGTACATCACATGCATAGGTGCCAATAATTGATTGAATAGCCTTTCTATCTTTGGAGAATTTCTCATCTTAAGAACCCTATCTCCCCAACAAAGAAGTTTTAATTTTGAAGACTGAAATCAAATTCCTCAGTTTCCCCCACAGTTGAGACAATGATGAAACTAGACCTCAGAATAAAAGCTAGGGCTAGAGAGCAGGGTAAGGGAATTGTCAGGTGGTAGTTTGTGGTGGCCATGACAAAACTACTCTCAGATTTCTACTATAATGAGCAACATTGACTAATGGCCACAGATGCTGCACCCTGAAATCTATCCCACATTTCTGCCAAACGTCCTTTGGGATACCTTTCAGATAGTGACTGGGTTCAGAAAGGATACTAGGGCAGGTCCATTCTCAGGACATGGGGTATTCCTCAGATAAGTGCCTTTAGTTTGAGGACTCTTGGGAGACTTTGGCAAACACTCCTTAGAACTGCACAACAGTCTAAGATGCTACTGCCCAACTTTCCTTCCCTCTCTCCTTCACTTGCTATCTGACTAGCTCAGCAGTCTGATGGCTCTCCCAGCATCTACTCACTCTTTCCTTATTTTCTCTCATAGGCATCTACTCAAACAAATTTCTTGCACATTTAATCTTACCTTGGTTTCTGCTTCTTAAAGAAAGGACCCAGACACAGGTTTGAATCCAGGGGAGTAGATTAGACCACTTGAGGAGAGCCACACAATGAGAAGAGGTGACTGGCAAAGAGAGAAGCTTACAGATTGTGAATATTTAGGGAGTGGGAAAGAGAGGACCAAGAGGAGAAAGCTTAAAAATAGTGATCAGATAACTGGGCAGAAAACCAGGGACAGTGTTCCAGAAGGAGACATCACTGAGCATGTTTCATTCCAGAGCTTTTTCTAGGCATGATAAAGATAGATGATATAGATAGATATAGATATAAAACATAGAATTATGATTTAAGAAGAAGTTAAAACTTGCCAAGGAGAAAGAAGAAGGTTCTGAAACTATAGAAATAAAAAAGAAAGAGGAACAGATGTGGCTCAAGTGGTTGAGCACTGGCTTCCCACATACAAGGTCCTGGGTTCAATCCCCAGCCCCACGCAGTACCTAAAAAAAAAAAAAAAAAAAGACATCCAAGGTCAAGAAATGTTTAATTAACTTTTAAAAAATAATATGTAAAGACAATATAAATGGACAATTAATTAAAATAGAAGTAATATAAAAATATTTTTTTCCTTATTTAGACTCATAGAAATGAGCATTTAAAAAAATTGATTAACATTTAGGAAGGCACTTCTTTTTTCAACATATAATTCCTGTTTTTTCTGTGCTCTTTCCCTTATTATCCACTGTGGCAAATATACCAGATAGAAGTAGTTGTATGAAAGTATGGATGGAAGCATAATATCCTTCCCCTAAACATGGGAATTAGTGTAGAAATAGCTAAACTAAGAAATCTATGCAACATGGATAAGAGTAGAGTTACTACAAATCACTTTAAAGAGAAAAAAGGGCTCCTAGACCAAATAAAGAAAGAATATGTCAAACAGAGAGGAAGCCAGAAATGGAGGCAGAAGAAGAAAGTCCCGGAGCCTCCACTCAGCTAGTGCTCATTCAAGGAACATCCAGTAGAGAAAGGTCTTTACCAAAGACCAGAGTGTTAACTCCTTATGGGCAAAGATGTATGCCTGTTGTTTACAGAGCTGTGTCTTCAATGTCAAGAACAATGTTTGTCACATGGGACACATTCAATAAATACTTCTCCTATAAACGAATTAATGACCTTGACTATAAATTTCCAAGATCATATTGTTGTGGGGATGGCAGCTTCAAAAATATATTAGATGCCATTAAATATTAGAAGTCTCAATTTCCTGAATGTAACCCATTGTTCTGATTCTACAATCTCTAATCTTTTGATTATAATTTCACTTACTAAGTGGATCTGACTATAGGGAGAGACTGAATTAATTATGATAACTCAAGAAAGTTGGCCCATGTGACATTTTTATTTTGTAAGGTAAAATAGTATATTGGCATTCTGGCTTAATACACCAGACTCATATAGCTAGTTAATGTGAGTTCAATCCTCAGAAATTGATCCATACTCTGTTTTCTGAATTAGGTACAGGTCCACAAAGTCCTGTTTCAAAGGTTTATGGCCCCCAACTCCCTCAGCATGTTCTTTCATCTTCCAGCTTGCTTACAGGGAAGTGTTCTAAGAAAGCCAGAGTGGAAACTGCAAGGTCTCTTAAGGCACATAACTGCAGGCACATTATATTGGTCAAAGCGAGTCACAAAGCTAGCACAGAGACGAACTGCAAAATATTGTGGCCATGTTTTCAATCTACCACCATCCACTCTCTGGCCACAATTATTTGCATTCCTTCCTGATGCAAAATATGTTCATTCTCTCCCTAAAGAGTCTCATCCAATTTTGACTAAGGCTCAAAATCCAAAATATCATCATGTAAATGAGGATCACACACCAATGAGGCTCTTTGGTCTGATTCCTTGAATGTGGGTTCTATTGATTCATAGATCTATGGATTAAAAATACCAAGCTATCTGCACTTCTCACACCTAACCAGAAAATTGAAATAGACTGCCATTAAAAAGGGAAAGAATGGGAATCACAAAGCAACAACTAGACTATAGAAATTCTGAAATTTAGCCAGGTGCATGCCACTAGTTTTCACTATTTTAGGGCAGAATTACTTGATTAGAGCCCATTCTGCTTACTGAATGTCTCCCTAACCATTCTTGGCTTTGCTTTCTGGGGTCCTACCTCCACTTTCTGAAAAATCTCTTACAAAATAATATGTATATATATATACATATATATGAAATGAAACATTTCTGCAGCTGAGTAACTTTCTCAGACTGCTTCCTGCTATAGAAAACTAGGGCCCAGAGACATATTTTCATTTTGAACTATCTTTGTACCTTTTAGTTCAAGGTGATATAACTCCATTAAAATATTGTGGGTTTCCTATGAATCTGATTGGGTTCATTCCAGTGCCCCCAAAGCCATGTCTGTAATTCATTTTGTCACAGACCCCTCTCACTCTGGGCCGTTTGTGAGACAGCTATGGGATAATAACTTTAAGATTCTTGGAAGCCTTTTTTGTCTAGCTGAACATACCTAAAATTTTTCAGAAGTCTTAACAAAGGATCTTATAAACAAACCACACTCTTAGTTTGATCTTTACCCCAAGTTCATTTCTTACTTTGAGAGACTGTTGCCTTCTGAAGAGATTGGGAATGAGAAATAGTTTTATTATCCAACCTGACATATCCTAGTCCATCCATATTTTCTCTAATTATGTTTGTAAACCAAACAATTCCTTCTTTGGTTCTTATCTAGTTTGCAATTCCTTTTCATGGTCAGCTAAAAGAAGTCAGTTGACAATTTCAATATTTTATCTGGAAATCCAAAATTTTGATAGGTAGATTTTATATCTTTTATGTTCCCACTAATAATAAGTTTGCCAATTGTTCCACCACTTCATAACTCAGGTCACCCTTGTTCCTGCTTCTAATAACAATTTCTCACTGCTTTTCCAGCCTCACTGTTAGTCACAAAACCAATGCCATGTCTTTTAGGTTTTTGTTTTGGTAGTACTCTATTTCCAGGTACTAAATTCTGTTTTAGTTATTTATTGAAACATAACAACCCCATGCAACAACAACAAATTATTATTTCTCATGATTCTGCTTTCTCAGCTTGTGAGTTGACTGGGAATTTCTTCTGCACTTTCAATTGGGATTACTCATGCATTTAGCTGGAGGGTCAGCTGGGTTGGAAAGTCCAAGATGGCCTCAGTCACATGCTAACAGTAGATTCTGGTGTTGGTTAGAGTGTCTTGACTCCCAGTCCTGCCCCACCCCCAAGTATTCTCTTATTTTCCCATAGGCTAGACTGCCTTCTGTACATGGCAGACTCAGGGCAGCTTTCCAAAAGGACCAAAGCAGAGGCTGTAAGCCCCTTGAGGTCTATCCTCAGAAGTCATATGATGCCACTTATGCCACATTCTGTTGGTCAAAGCAAGTCACAATCCTATCCCAGATTCTAGGGGTAGGGAAGTTCCACCTCTTAATGGGAGAATTGGCAAAGTCAACTCTAAAAGAATATCTTATCTACCCATGGATTGGAGGAGTCGTTGTGGCCATCTTTGCAAACTTTCTACCACAATCATTAACCCAGTCTCATGGTTCAGATTCCTCTTCTCCTTCACATCACACTTCAATCTATTAAAAAGTCTATTGATTTTGCTTCTCAAATATTTCTTAAACATACCTTTTCCTCTCTATTTACAACACCACTGCTTTAAGTTCTTTATGACTTCTTGCCTTTCCAATTGAAATGATTTCCCTGCTGACTCTTCAGTACACCAGAAAGAACTTTCAGAATACAAGTCTGATCATCTATTTCCACTGCATAAAATCCTTCGAGGAGTTCTGATTGTATACTCTTTCTTAATTCAGGTGTTGGTTACATGGGTGTGTTCACTTTGTGAAAATTCACTGAGTTGTACACACAATGTGTACACCATTTTATATGCATGACTTCAATAAAAAGGCTATATAAGTCACCAGAAAATAGAACGAAGGTAAAGAATGGAAAGCTGAAGGTTAATCTGTGCAGAATTCATAAAAAGGTTGTTTGTAAACTCTGGAAATGAATAGAAATAGTGGAAGCACATGATAGTGTTTGTAACTAGCAGAGCTATTATATGGGTTGAAAGGGAAAGTCTAAGGACATGTATGTTACTAGAAGAACAGCTAAAAAATGTAACATGGGACTGTATAACATAGTGAAACCTCATGTGAAATATGAGTATGAGTAATATTGCATATATAAGACTGTTTTTACAAAATATAAATACAAATAAACTAGAGAGGCAGAAACAGAATAGCAGCTCTGTGTGGCAGGGAAAGCATAGAGAGACTGAGAGGTGATGAGGTTTTTGTTTGTTTTTTGTTTATTATTGTTATTATTGGAATAATGAAAATGTTCTGATAATGATTGAAGTGATGAATGCACAACTCTGTGTTTATACCAAATACCATTGATTGTACACTTTGGATGGATTTATGCTTTACTAATATGTATCAATAAAATTGATTTGTTAAAAAAAAATCCCTGCATGGCTTCCTGTTGTCCCAACGATATAGTCAAAACCTTTAGCCTGATGTTTAAACCTTTAATGATTCTTGTCTTTCCTGTTTCCTATCACTCTTCCAGTCTATCCATGCTTAATTATGTGTGTTCTACAAATAAATTATGTCTTTTCTTGACTGTTTGCATTTGTTCTGCCTAGAATGCCTTTTCACTATTGTTCATCTTCTTTATCATTATTCCTCCATTAAAAATAAAACCAAGTGGCATCTTCTGGGACAATTTTTAACTCCTTTAAGGCATTTCTTTGTGCACTCAAAGCATACTCTGTACACTACTAACACACACTTATCACATTTCTTATTTATTTATTTTTATTTCTGAGTCTTCTATTAGATGGCACACTCCTTTGTTAACATGTCATATGGTATAAATAACACATAAATGTGTTTTGAATACATGAATCAGGGAGACAGACTGAGGAATGTAATACCTGAGCCATGCTTTTGAAAATATTACAATCTAATTGAGGAAATGAATTAGAGACATATAAAAAGTTAAAAAAAATATGACACAAAAATAAATGAGATGACACAAGTTAAATGCTAAATCAAAGGAATGGAATATAAGTGTTATAGACATTCAGAGGAGACAAGTGATCAGGCCATGGGACAGTAGGGATTTGATGTTTTGACCTTAAAAGTTGCATAGTGTTTGGATTGCTGGAAGGAAGGAAAGAAGAAAGATATTCCAGGAATGAGGGTAACTTAATATCTAGGAAGAAATAGGTGAACTGTGTTTGGGAACAGTAAACAGAAAAATCCTACTAGATTTTTTTTTTTAATAAGGAAAAAAAAAAAAGAAGTTCAAGCAAGGAAAGGACATTTTTAAGGAAAGTGGTGAGTTACATTTTGGATATTTGAGGTTGAGGTACCTATAAAACACCAAATGGAGCTGTCTGGGAATTGACTGGAAATCTGGTCTGCATTTCAAAAGAGAGGTAAGAGATAGAGATTTGGCATTCAGCCACATGTGAACTAATTAAATTGATCTGGAAAAAAAAAATATATATATATACAGAGAGAGAGAGGAATGGCTCAACAATAGGATTTGGAAGGAACCTACATTTAAGGGATAGAAAGTGGAAGAAATGCCAAAAAAGTTAACCTGACAGATGTCAGAAAAAGAAGGGACTCCAAGGAGTGGAAAGTCACAGGGGCCCAAAGAGGAGAGAGTTTTTAGAGACAGGGGGTTGTTGGCAGTGGCAAATGTATCAGAGAAGCCAAGAAGGATAAAAGCTGCAATAAGACTGCTAGATTTGTTTTTTAGGAATTAAATGATGATCACCGAGAGAGTCATTTCAGTAGAGCACTAATGACTGAAAGCAGAGAACAGCAAGCTGAGAAGTCAGAGGGAAGTCAGGGAGGGAAGGCAGAACTCTCTCAAGAAGAGTGGCATGAAGGAAGAGACATTTGGCCTGGTAGCTTGAGAGATTAGCAGGGTTAAAGGAAGACCCTTTTCTGGATGAAGTACTTGCAAATGTTATAGGTAGAAGGGAAGAAGTTATTTTTCAGAGTAGAAGATACCAGAGAGAGAGGTGGTAGATAGTTAATTAATGAGCTGAGAGTCAAGAGAAGACAGAAGGGCAAGGAATCAAGGCCACTTGGATAGCATGAGGGAAGAGTGCCTGAGTATCATGAGCAATTTTGAGGTTCCTAAGCATGCAAATGGGGAGAACACAAGTTGGAAGGCTTCCATCTTCTTAGCCAAGTAGGAAGTGAGGTTATCCACTTCAAATGGACAGGGTGAGTACAGATGAGCTGGGGAATCAAGTAAAGATGAATACAGAGCTTAGCACTGAGGTGAAGGGACAGATACGAGATATAAATTTATGGAGAGATGTATATGTGTATATAGAGAGATGCTTTGGTGTGTTTATATATATATATATTTAAATAATATATATTTGTTATAAAATCTCATTACCTATGAGTAAATATTGTTGGGTGATATCATAATGGAAAAATCAAGAGTGTTAGATAATCAGTTGGCTAGGGTTGTGAGTCTGAATGATTAGAAGAATTATAGTGCCTTTGCCAAAATTACAATGGTCACAAGGGCACCAGGTTTTGGAAAGGAGATCATATATATGGGTTTAGGCATTGGGTTTGATGTGGAAAATCATTAAAATTAAAGAGCTAGATTTCATAGTTTTAAATAGCTATAGCTTTGATAGTGAATTAATGATCAGAGAGGGAGAGTTGGTAACATAGAGATGAAGGAACCAGAATATGGTTGAAGAGGAAGGAAAAAAACAAGGCAAGTGCTGGGAACAGAGGCTAAGGGGACAGAGATTTTCAATTATATTTAGTGATGCAAAGGAGTCAAGGAGAAAGAAAATAAGGACTACATCAATTCTACAATTAGCTGAAAGACTGTCCACAGATTTTCTTTTAATTATGGTCTTGCTTTCACAATTAGCTTTAAAATGGATTTTCCCACAAAACCACATGTTATTGCCTAAATTTTCCTTTGAAGCATTCTTTACAAAAGAGACAGGAACTTTCCCCCCCAGGCTTAAGCAGTAGGTTCTATGCAGGAGTAACAAATTTTCAAAAGAAAACTTTAAATTTGCTTCGAAAATCTTTGTAAAATGATTAACTTTCATTGTTTTGGTTTGTCCCTTGGATTTACTTCATTATTTTTTCCTGGACAACTTCAGCAGGCTTCTGGGACAAGATGATTTTCCTTCCCAGACAATGCTTCCTAACAATATATTTAGAAGCAATATTTCTAAGTGTAATATTCCCTGAAGCTATCTTGGCATTTTTACTGAGAGGCACATTAAACTGGAGGGAGCCCAGACAGCAATATCCTTGAATGGGGTGTATCTAAGTCTTGGAAGTGCTCTATTTTACTGGAGCCTCTTAATTGTCTTGCTATCAATGTGCAAAACAAGGTACTAAGAGAAATGATTATAGCAATTTCTGTGCATAAATGAAATAATCTGGGTCATTGTTAGAGGGTATATACAAAGGACCCCTTCCTGGACTATATCTATGACTAAGGGATGAGATAATAAACAACACCACACGGAAACCATCTTATTCAACTTGCATTTATGTAATGTTGGCACATAGACAATAGTTCTTTAGCTGCAGCCAAAATATGTATTAATCATAGCTATTATGTATGACTAGCAATATATCACAAAGTATGAAAATGACATTTTACCATTTTGCTCCACATATTAATGTTTCTAAAATTAAATTATCTATCAGTCCTATCCCAAATTATTCTTATAACTACTGAGAGACATCTTTCTGTCTCTAAAATATTTTTCCTACCTCTCAGTCAAGCATAACAGAAAATTATTCTGCATCTCATCCAAGCTCAAAAAAAAAATCCCAATTTTAAGTGCATGCTAAAATGGTGCCAAGAGAAAACTCAAAATAGAAGCTGCAGAACAGAGAGAGATCATTTTGTTTAGTAGTTTTAAATGTAGTAATAGAGATTGAAATAGACCAAATGGATTATTCAGGTTATTATTCAAAATTCCAAGCTGGGACTTTCACAAACAGGTAAAAAGGAAGGAGTAACAATACTTGCAGAAAGTTTTCTCCTGGATCAATGCTTACTTGGAGATCTCCAAATATATATCCTAAGCTTGTGAGCAGGCAGCGTTGCTAGGTATTGTTGACTCAAATCTGCTTATTTTTTTTAAAAAAATAAAATTGTTGTTTTCAGCTGCATTTATCAAAGAAAAAGTAATTCTTGAGCTACTCCTTGTGTTTAATTGTAGCTCATAGAGACAGCTAAGATCATGAGGTCCAAGCTTATGCTCTATGAAGCACCAAGAAATGGAGGTTTGTGGGTGTTGGACAGAGGCATGGAGGAGGTAGGCTCAGAGAGCATATGGTTGACGGGATAATGCCAGAACTATCTCAGGCAAGTGCAGTCTGTTGTATTGTATGCAGCTGCTCTCACTACATGGTAACCCTGAGTTAAGCACCCTTCACTTGGACAGAACAGTTATCAAAGTGATACAGCTTGGCACACAGTAGGCACTGGCTCCTTGACAGGCTTCTCAGTCCACCAGCCAGATGCCCTTTAAAGACAAAATTAATGATGGCAAATCCGTACCTCTGTATCTCTGAGACATGCTTCAAAACCATCTGGACCCTAAACCAATTGATCTATCACTGCTAGGATGAAAAGAATCTTAGAGTGCTTATCAAGTATCAAGAAGTCACTTCCACATTTATATGAAAATAATTTTCAACAGGCAATCTTAAGGAATGTGAAAGATAAGGCTACCTCTTTACTTTTTCCTGTTAATGGCAAACTAGGGTAAGTTTTAAACACTGGGAACCTATTGGTTGACGATTAATAGCATATATCATTGAGTTAAAGATAGCAAGTTTGATGTTGAACAACCTAATTCTTACAATATTGAAACTTATCTCTTTGTAGGATATAGTTCCTATTCCTTTTCTTATCAATGAAAGTGGATTTCTGCACCATAATAGAGAAAAGAAAATCCTCTTGCATCATAGAATTAAAGGTAAATTCATCCTAAGCTTTTATACAAAGCATTTTTCAATTTGATAGAAGGTTGAAAATTTTTCTTCCAGCTCTACTCTCTTTGTACATGTACCTTATAAGACTGTTTGTATCAATTTTCTTTTTCATGCTATAATTGCTTCCTGGCTATCTCCTCTGGATGTCTCAAAGTTACCTAAAGTTCATCACTTTGTATTGAATTTGTATTTTCCCTCCAAACATGCTCTTCTTTCTGTAGTAAATGTTCCACTCACCTTGGCAAACTCCTACTCATCCTTCATGACAACTTAGATGTCACTTCTCTTGTGCCTTTCCAGCTCCCCAAAGTGAAGTGGGTTTTTTCTTTTTCTATTTTCACATTGTCACTTTTTCATACTTTTGCTCTTTTATTTACATACAGTGTCATGATTGTGAACTCCTCAAAAGCAGACTCTACCTTGTTCTCTGTAACCTTGCTGCTACAGTAATGCATGCTATAGTCTGGACACTGAAAATGTTTGTGGAATCGATTCATGTACATCTGCTACTGCCTTTCTGTCCTTTGTCTTAATATGTACACTTCTCAAGGGCAAGTGATTTTGATTTGCTAAGTACTGAATGTCATTAACAAGTTATTTGATCTTGGTTAAGCCACTTTAACTGCTTAGATTCAGTTTCCTCATTTATAAAATATGGAAGAGATGATAGTTCTTTCTTTAAATAATTATATGTATATACATATTTCTTTCAAGTTTTTTTTCTTGCTCCCCTCAAGCTCTGTTTTGAACTCTGACTCAAAAGGATAACTGAAAGTCTTTTTTCTTCTTATTCTTAGGAGGACAGGGAACTGTCTACAACTATAGAAAAGGCTTTCATGTGGAAGAAGGGGAGACAAGTTTATGTGGCTGCAGGAGCCAGAGCTAGGACCAGTGGATGAAAATTATTGAGAAGCATTCCAATGTCAGATAGAGTTTTAAA
Source organism: Tolypeutes matacus (assembly GCA_026826555.1). Lineage (NCBI taxonomy): Eukaryota > Metazoa > Chordata > Mammalia > Cingulata > Chlamyphoridae > Tolypeutes > Tolypeutes matacus. The sequence continues at coordinate 5,025,440 of JAKSZT010054561.1, read as the reverse complement.
TTTCAATAATCAAGACAATACCCACTCCATTCCCCAAATCTGTACTATCAGGTATTTCAACTTTTTATTTTGCCAAAGCAAAACAAACAACAACAAAAAACAAACCAAAGCAAAATAACCTTCTACTGTGATCTTTACTTCATGAAAGAAAAGGTAATTTTACAAGAAAAAACAAAACAAAACACAGGAAGGACATAAAAAACAGATCTTTTGGATAAGCACAATGGCAACCTTATCAGGACACAAAAACACACATACACACACACTGTTATGGGTTGAATTGTGTCCTCCAAAAAGGCATGTTCAAGTCTGAACCCCTGGTCCCATGAATGTAAGCTTATTTGGAAATAGGGTCATTCAAGATGGAATTAGCTAAAGTGAGGTCCTAGTAGAGTAGGGCAGGCCCCTAACCTAATATGACTGTGTCCTTATTAGAAGGAGAGAGGGGACACAGACAGACAATAGGGAGAAGGCCGTGTGAAGATGGAGGAGGCAGCTACAAGTCAAGGAAGGCCAGGGATTGCCAGTAAACACCAGCAGCGAGGAAGAGGCAAGGGAAGGGTTCTCCCCTACAGGTTTCACAGGGATCATGGTTCTGATGACACCTTGATTTTGAACTTCTGGCCTCCAGAATTGTGAGACAATGAATTTCGTTGTTTTAAGCCACCCAGTTTGTGGCACTTTGTTAAGGGAGCCCTAGGACACTGCAAACACACACATATCTACACATTACATTTTCCCCTTCATTTTGTTTAGATCTTTCAAACATCAACATTGATTTAAGGGTCTATAGATCAGCATTTGGAGCACCAGTGTTCTAAGGTCCCTTTTAAACCTGAGATTCAACAATAAGAGATCAGGGTTTGATATTTATATATTTAATTTGGAGGCCCGTATAGGCCTAAGAAGGCATTTTCCTACAAAAAATTTAAAACTTTGGAAACTGATATATGGTCATATTGCTTTGACTTAATCTTGCAGTCAGAACATTATATTTTTGAACAAGGTCCTTGGTTTTGACACATCTTCCTACATCATGATTTTCCTTGAGTCTCTAAAACAAATCAGTGTCTCATGGTCTGGAATTCTGGAAATAAAAATAACACTGGGTTCTTAGCATGGTTTAAGAGTTTCTTGTGTCTTTAAGAAAATGCTGCTGAGAAAGTTTAAGGCACTTTAGTCCAGGAGGCCAGTTTCTTTTGCTATTGCTGCTGAGTAATATCTGGTTGTTCCTGCTCTAAATCAGCTTCCAGCAGAAGTGTGGCCTATGGAAATGAGGGACAGGGAATGGAGAGGCTCTTCTGAGGGTGGAGGGTGAGTGGGTGTAGGGCTGATTACCTAGGGTGGCCAGAAGTCAAATATCCCCCGAGAAAGCCCCTTTCTCAGGACACAGGCAAACCTCTGCAGTAAAACCAAAGGTGAGGCTGTGACTCCTGCACAGGTTTGGGTAAGACTTGTGCAGTCAATTATAAATTATATATATTATACATGTAATATGTTATATATTATGTATATGTAAATTATAAATTATGTAAAAGACTCATCCAGTCAATTATAAGAAAACTAGCATTACCAAGTTTATGAGATTCGGTGGTGATTTTTTCAGTTTAGAGGAGCCATGGAAGGCTGACATTCTAAGCCCAAATTTTGTAAAGTAGAAGGGTAAAATAGATATGAAGCATGCATTGTCACTTTTGTTCAGTCAATTTCTCCTGAACATGAGATACTTTAACAGAAGGTGCTTCTTGAAGCGGATTTTTTTTTTCCCTAGGCAATTGGGTTATACTCAGGAAGTTGCATATAAGGTAGTCATAAATAGAGCACTTGGCCTGTCTTCCACCCAAGGCTACTGTAAGGATGTAACATAAATAAAGGATTTTGAATTTAAACTCCCAATAACTATTATGCATTATTAAAATGACCCAATTTATGGAGTTAAGGAAATTGCCATGCTAAATGACATACCTGAGTTATTAAAACAATTGAGAGTAACTTAGACTTAGAAATTGAACGTATAGGCCTCCAAATATATATATGTATCAAATGTCTTTGAAAAATTAAGGATCTTGACTCAACTCATTTCTGGAATCAAAGAGCAAGACACGGCAAGTAAATTACTTCCCTTTCTTTACCTCTCTAAGCAATATTTAAATCTAATTTGCAAAGTTGGAGAATCACCCTGTCATCCCATCTATTGGTTTGAAAAGAACTGTCACAAACTCTTTCCAGAAATTAGAATAATAACCACATAAAATCCTCCAAAACTTGTCTAAACCTGAGGCATTGCAATTTACTGCGATCTTGATGTGTGTCTCCTGGCAGCACAACCACAGGGCTGAGTTGTAATGCTTTGCAAGGGTTACCCACAAATCCCTGGGATTGTCCCCCTAGAGAGATGTCTTGAAGAGACGCTTTCTGGAAGACTCTGAATCTTAACTACTTAACTAAACTCCAGATAAGTCTTGTGGTCTTCTAAAATCTTATCTTAAGTTTCCATTTGGATGAACATAGCATAATAATTTGTGTTCCTCAGAAATTAAATTCAAAGGAAAAGAATTTCTTTCAGTTCTGTTACCTCATTTTCTAAAGAAGAGAATATTGTCCTTACAAAGATGATCACTATGGATGTGAAAGAGAGATTTTTAAGGAAACTACCTGGGTAATTTAGGCAGTAAAATTTTTGCTTTTATCTGAGATACTCAGATTAGTGAGATAAATATTGTTGTGATGTGCAGAGCATTTTGCCCTTCTCTGTGGGGGGTGGGAATGGGTTTTGCAGTCATTGTATCATTGTGTCTGAGTGCAAACACCCTATGTTCTCTGGCTATCATAGTGTCTGTTTGCTTTTCTCCCCAAAGAACTATAAGCTATTTTAACTATCTTACAATATTTTCCCTAATACTCCTTTTGGAGGTGGAAAAGTGTAGACCCTCAATCCCATTTTGAAGATGGAGAAATTGACCTGTGGGATGGCCGTGTGATCCATGCTAGTGGAGGCGGGACAAGACCCTGGGTCTCCTGACCCACAGTCAGGTGCTCCCTCTCCCACACTGCCTTATGAGATGCGTCCTTTTTTGCCCCAAATTATGACTAAAACCACTAAAAGCCAGAAGGACCAGTTCTCCTTGTAAAAGCACCTAGTCTAACTAATGAATGTCTGAGAGGCTCAAGATAAAAATTATGCCAACTCCAAAGCCAACCCCTAAAAGAACTCAAGCAGGCAGGCAGGGAAGTGTGCTGTGTGAGCAGTTAGAAACATTCACCTCCAACAGTTCACCTGCACGGATTTTTTTCTAGAGCACCCCTTTTCCTGGCATCTCAGCATCAGATTCATTGGTGAAGCACTGCAACAGTTTTCCCAGCCTCTTCAACCAGATCTCAAACCGCCTGAACTTTATTAATCAGAGGCTTTCCTGGTCACCATGTAAGAGAGTCAATTAAGCTACTATCCTAGCATGAAGAAAAAAGAATCTATTGGCTTTTCTAGGCAGTGCAGCATTAGTGGGAGGCCATGGCCAGACAGGCAATCCATACCTATTAGGGCAGAAATCAATGCACCTAGTCAGGCCATTCCCTGATTGGGTTTTCCTTACAGCATGACACGGATTTGACTGTATGGAGGAGTCCTCCTTCAAAGGCAAGGGCATGGCTGCAGGGACAATCCATTGCCATCTTGAACACTGAGGGCACATGACATAAATTCTCTGTCTACACTGGATTTAGATTTTGAACCACATCTGCAGGTGTCTTCAGTTCTCAGCTTTATTATGTTCCTATAGCATTCTGAGGTCAGACATAAAGTGGAACATGGGCTGATAAACCAACAAGATATATAAGGAGGAATTGATAGTATAATTTTGGCAAATTGGTGGGGGCATTTATAATATTAACTGAATTATGTTGAATGTGCACAGACTTCATCTAAGATCATATAAACATATATTGGTCATCATGGTTGTGGATGACATAGATTATGAATTATTTAGCAAACAGTAATTTGGCACCTAGTAAATACAAACCCTAAGCTGAATTGTGTATAACTGTTCTATTTGTGAAACATTTTGATTCATGTACATTTTTGAGGGTTTGCTGTGAACATTTACTAAAGGACAATCATTTGGTTTTGACTTTGAATTGGATTATTTTTGTACTTCATGGTTCTCTTTTATCTGTGAATTATGCTATATTGTGTTATAAATCATTTTATAAAATAATATATAGTGACAGTAGCCATGTTTTCACCTGTAGTTTCTTCTTTTTTTAAAAGATTTATTTTATTTATTCCCCCTTCCCCGCCCCGAGATATCTCCCTCGTCTGACTGCTTATTGTTTGCACTTGCCCTTTGCTCTCCATGTCTGCTTGCTGTGTTCACTCAACTTTTTTAGGAGGCACTGGGAACTGAACCTGGGACCTCTCCTATGTGGAAGGCGGGTGCCCAACTGCTTGAACCACTTCTGCTCCCTGCAGTTTCTTCTTTATGTAAATGATATCTCCCATTTTAATAGATAAGAATTGAGGTAGATGTTTCCTGCCTTTAGAAAAGAAATGCCACTTATCAATGAAAAAAAAAAAAAAATGGACCGGAGATTTAAGCATCTTGCTGTGATTTATGGGTACAATTTATGAAGGTATCCCAGAACCCAGAAGTTTAGGCAGAGATTGGGGCTTCCAGATTTTACTCCATTTTCACTTTTGCAGTCTCTAGAGAATTTACTACCACACCCTCTGTTATACAATCATTGGACTGAGGAAAACTTGAGAAGCCAGGCAAGGATTGCTTTGTCATGGAGATTAGGCAAAGCCAAATTGATTCCTTTAACTGTGGATACTGAGGGTAGGGTGGGAGAAAATTTATGACCCTCTCCTTTCCCTGCTCTAAAGTGATGAATATTCATCCCTGAGAGAAAACCTGCGTATTCAAAGTGTTTTCTGTAGTGCTTTGAACCAGACCACAGACAGTAGAGAAGTTTCCTCAATAATGCTAATATTTTTTCCCCTCAGAGGAAGTAAAAGGGTCCACATCTGAACTGTATGAAAATCCCAGCCTCTGACTTTCTAGTGTCCTTTGCCAGTTTATCAGTGTATCTGGGTCTAAGCCATTGTGCTGTAAGGCTTAGGCCCAGCCCTTTTCTGATCAGACAGAATTAGAATCCAGCTTTTCAGGTGGGGATAAGATCACATCTGAAGGCCTTGGCAGACATGCCTCTGAGCTAGAGATCAAGGTGTCCGTCTGAGTCCAGTATCTCTGAGTGATGGACCAGGGACAGGACTGGAGAAACATTATCTGAGAACAGATAGCATATCCTCACTTCAGGGGAGGCTCCACATTCCAGGGTGAAGGACTGAGGGGGAGGGCCGCAAACACATTCTGAACTGTTAGAATGGAAAGAAACTTCCAAATGGTTTCCCAAAAGACGTGTGATATTAGAATATGGGATCAATGTAGAAAATAACATACAGTAAAGGTAGCAATTAGTATAAGGAAAACTATTACTATTACTATCACCGTTACTGAGGAAAACTCACCAAATACTAATGAACTGAGCTGATGGAAATTTAGAAAGAAATCTGTTAAATTGATAAGGAAACAGGAACTGCATTTTTGAATTGTGTTGGTGATTTCCTTTTTAAAGTACAAGTTAAAAGTAAAGTTTAAAGTAAAATTAGCTACTTCTTCCTCACTGCATTATTCCCTTTGAACAAATTTGCAACTCTTACACTGGGAGATTTGTAACTTCATTTCTTCTGATCATATTCAAAGTAGGACTCTGCTCAGGAGAGTTTGTGTGGTTCTCCTGGACTGAATAGAGCACAAGTCCACACATTTTATCTCCATCACTGACTAATCACCCAACAATGTTAGGGGAGGATAATATTCCCATCCCCATCTGACTGTGACATGCTGTTTATCCTGCTTCCCTGTCATCCCCTGCCCTCCTCAATCCTACTAACTTGCAGATGGGGCACTCCCTCCTCCCTGTGGTGTCCCTGATGCAGTCCAAAAGAGGAGACATTGCCCCACTGCAGTATTAGTCAGTGTCCAGTGTGCCTAGGGTTTGCCGATGGCACCTGTGTACCTGCCATCAGCAGCTTTCCTCCCCTCCACCAGCATCTGCCCAGGCGCATGTCCTGGTTTCCCCTGCTGGTACTGCAGGCTTATCAACAACTCCAGCTCACCAGTGAGGGTTGGTCCCTCGCCTTGGTTGATACCTTGCCTTACCCTGACCATTCCGCCCTGGTCAGCCTGCCCATTGACCTCTGCTCTGTCTGGGGGCTTCTCACAGTAGGCCACAGCGGCTTAGGCAATTCTTTGAGTCCTTCCCACGTTGTCTGCTTGCAACTGGACTCCTGGATCCTAGCTTCCACATAACGACTTTCCTAACTGCCTTTGCTCTCTCTGATGACCTAATACTTCAGATTCCCCTCTGATGTTTTAACTCTCAGCACAATTTTAAGTTTTCTTATTTCTTCAGTACCAGCAGATCTAGGCTTTGCAGAACCCATAGCATATTCATTTTGGGGAGCCTGCTTAATATAATACAAAATTATCAAAACTCACTTAGGTATGAATGTAAGTGCTTATTTAGAATGAGAAAATAAACCACAACACAGCTCTTTGGAAATTCGTGTCCCTTTCTTCTGAGATCTCTTTATGCAATTTATCAGAAATGATTACATGAAATGCTTCCCGTTTGCAGCCTGGCTGTGCCACTTAGAAAACTCCTTACCCCCAGTACTCATGGAAGCCAGTACACATCAGGAGCCCCAAAGCTTAAGCTCACTAGCTTCATAGTAAAGCTCTCTGACACTGTCATTGTGGCTATGGGTAAGGACCCCTTGCTCTGGCCTTCAGTTCTAGAGAACCCTAACTCAGAGCGGGGTGGGGAGGAGAGAAGGCAAGAGAGATGGAGAGAGAGAGAAGGAGAGGGAGGAAGAGAGAGGGAAAGAGGGAGAGAAGAAGGGAGAGAAAAAGAGAGAGGAAGGGAGGGAGGGAGAGATTGTGACCACTCCTACAGGCCTGCTGGTCCTCTCTCTGATGTGAAACCCTCTCCTGAGTGCCCTTTCATATCTGCTCTCACTTACTGACAGCCTGCTCTGTAGGAAGATTGAATGCATACACAGTGCTTCCTGTTATATCTTGGGGTGTGGTCAAGCATGGCTGATTAACTACTGTGGGGAGGGGCACATGTGGGGAGTCAAGGACCTAGAAGACACCCAGCCAGGCCCACGGAACCCGAGAGGGTGTGCGGGTTGGTAGGTAGATCACTGTGTCCAGAGGGCATGGAGACAGGCGGTTGGGGTCATCTGGTGAGGCCACAGTGTCAGGGAGGCCAGCACTGGAAGAACAAGGGCTCTGATCTGCCAAGGGAGCCCAGCATTGGGGCCTGGAGCAAAAGGACTGCAGGAAAGGAGGGCTGAGGGCCCAGCAGTTGGCATCAGGCAAGCATGGCTACAAGGGACAGAGCGCCACCTGGAGCTTAAGCGGAAGCTTTTCAGTCCCCAGGGAAGACCCCCTCCCCCCAAGTGTGGGAGGCTCACCAGTCCTAGAGGGTTATTGGGAGAGAAATCAGGCAGGGGGATGAATATATTGATTTGAAGTGCTAGAAGCAAAGTGGGAGACCAGATCTTGGCAAGACTCAGAGGCAGCACATCAAGGCTAGACGTGTTCGTGTTTTGGAAGCAGCGACATCTACCACTTACTATCAGAACAGACTTGAGCAAGTTATTTAATTTCTCTTTGTTTTTCTGGTTTCTCTTTTTATTCTGTTTAAAATAATAACTGCATCATAAGGGTTACTTTAACTGATAATTGAGATCAAATCTTGGTGCATAATATTGACTATAAGCTATTTGGTGGCAGGAACCTGGTCTGTTACTTATTTTATTCTCACCGAGCCTAGGCACATAGTAGGCACTTAATACGTGTTCATTAAACGGTGCCAAATCACCTTCCAAGTAACCGGCATGCAGATGTATCTTTTTCGAGAGATGGCTATAGATACATGCATGTGTATATAATTTTATAAAATTATCTATTTATCTATCTTCTCTTATTTTTTGAAACTAAAGTCAGGGCCAGAGTAGCATAAGTGGCAACAATGCTCCCTCAGAGAGTGTGAGGCTAGAGCTCTTAAATCCTTCTTGTCCATCGTCTGAGGAGGGGGCAAGGCTGGCTGAGGAGATCCTAACCCACGATGAGAGGAAAAGACACAGGGACAGAGAACTGGGCAGACTTTGACTTGTTCATCCAAAAAACATAATCTGCACGTAAGATGGTGTTCAAACCAAAGTTCAGAGCTATTTTTCTAAAGCATTTATCACTATTTGTTTTCATGCTTCTGACTAACCGTTTTTAAAAAACTGAGGCTCATCTAATGCCTTCCTTGGGAAAGACTCAAGGCAAGTATTCAGTTTGAGCTTCACGACTTCCCTGTTTGCCCCTAGGACACCTTTTGCAAGGAATAATCAAGTGTTCTTACTGATTCTCCATTTGGCTTCCAGACTTTGATGTGGTTAAATAAGTTTTTTGGTCTTGCCTTTGATCCAGTGCCGCCTGGAGGTGCCCTCCCTCTAGTGGAGGCAGGGGGCTGAAGCTCATCCTGAATGACAGGCAATTTTGATCAACAGAAGAGCACAGCACAGGGGCTAGAAGCAAGGGCTCCAGCCACAGACAAACCTTAGTCCCTGTCCAGCCTCTGCCATTTACTCAATATGTGATCTTATGCAGGTCACTTTTCTTCTTTAAAATCTCAGCGAGCTCATCCTTAAAAGGGTTAAAATCATAATATCTACTCCATAGGGTTGTCATGACTGGAAAGAAAGAATGCCAATAAAATACTGAATACAGTGGCTGGTTCCAAGAACATGCTTTATAAACATAGCTGTTTTTACAAGGAAGGGAGAAGAGAAGGCTGTACAGGTGAGGCCAACCACCTCAGCAATGGTGAGGCAGGGAAGGTGACGGCGTGCTCTCTGGTCGCCTTGTTTGGAGCACAGGGGTTGCAGAATGGTGAGAAATGTGGTTGGTGAGGAGGATGAGTGACTGGGTAGCAGAGGGCGTTCAAAGCTAGGTAAGGAAGTTAACTAGGTGTGGAAAGCCACGAGAGGTTTCTGAAGAGATTGTCTTGCAAAATAGTACAATATAATTTTAGGTTTCTTTTTAGAAATATGAAATTCCTTTTAGACATTAGTGTGTGCCACAGACCATACTGCTATATTTTATCCTTTCCCTGGAGTCAGAATTGTTCCACCCACTTTATTTTTTTTTAATTTTTTTAATTTTTATTTTATTTTTTTTTTACCGGGAGGGCCCGGGGATCGAACCCGGGTCCCTCCATATGGGAGACGGACGCCCAACTAGTTGAGCCACATCTGACCCCCACCCACTTTAAAAGATGATAATATTGTGGCCCAGAAAGGTAAAAATTAGCCCACTGTCACCTTTTAAAATCACCTCACCTATTGAATGAAGATTAAATCAGCATGTGTGAGGGTAACACAGGTGAGGCTGAGGTAGGAGAGCCTGTGGAAAGCCCATGCCTACAGAGAGGCATTGGATAAACACCAGCTCCCCATTACTCTGTGTTAGTTTGAAGACTGGGCTTTCACCCTATCCTCATGACCAAGCCCTGGCTTTCTCTTCCTCCACTTACCAATTTGGTCCTGTCATGGCAGAGTCCCTGCCAGGGGAACCTCCTCAGGGCCAGCTAGTTTTCAGTTCCGAGTGTCTGTCTCTGAACCCATCTATCTTAGTTTGCCAGATCTTAGCTGCTCTAATAAAATATGGAAGACAAATTGGCTTAAACAACAGAAATTGATTGTCTCACCATTCTGGAGGCTAGAAGTCCCAAATCAAGATGTTGGCAGGGTTATGTTACTTCTTAAAGGGGAGAATCTGCTCCGTGCCTCCTTCCACCATGTTCCTTGGCTTGTAGTGGCCTAACTCAATTTCTGCCTCTGTCACATGGCTGCCCCTCTCTCTCTCTGTCTCTGACTCTCTTTCAATGTCTAAATTTCTTCTCCTTCTAAGGACAGCAGTCATACTGAATTAGGGTTTACTCTAATCCAGTTTGACCTCATCTTAATCAATAAGATCTTCAAAGATCCTATTTACAAGTAAGTTCATATTCACAGGACTGGGGGTTAGGACTTGAACAGAGCTTTTTTTTTGTGGAACACAGTTCAATCCATAACGTCACTCTTGGGCTGGGTCTCTGTTTGCTCCTTCCACCTCTTTTGGATGGAAACTTCCAGCCTCTCTGGTCTGCCTGCCTGCTTGGATCTCTACATGTCACCATGCCCCACCTCTTCTGGGATACCAGTTTGGTTCTTTGTTGTGTCTTTCTGTCTGCAATCTTACCTATTGCCTCTACACATCTGTGTACAGACAAGAGGTGGGTCAGATTTCTTGGCCCCATGCTCTATCAGTCGGATCCATTCCTCTCTGCCCAAGTTGCTTCTCCAATGGTGGAGATTGTTCAGAATATAGATGCTTTGGCTCCATTCTAGACAGACTGATTCCGAATGCCCTGTGGTATGGCCTGGGAATCTACATTTTAAAAATGTTCCTCACTTCTTCACTGTTGGTGAGAATGCAGAATAGTACAACCACTATGGAGGACTGTTTGGCAGTTCCTAAAGAAGTTGAATATAGACTTGCCATGTGACCCTGCAATACCACTACTGGGTATATACCCAGAAGAACTGAGAACAGTGACACGAACAGACATCTGCACACCAATGCTCATAGCAACATTATTCACCATTGCCAAAAGTTGGAAACAACCCAGGTGTCCATCAACAGATAAATGGATAAACAAACTGTGGTCTATTCACACGATGGAATATTATGCAGCTGTAAGAAGAAATGAAGTCATAAAACATATGGCAACATGGATGAACCTGGAGGACATTATGTTGAGTGAAGCAAGCCAGACACAAAAGGACAAATACTGTATGAATGCATTACTATGAACCAAATATATTGTGTAACATACTGTTTGATTAAAAAAAAAAAAATTTTTGTATGTATCCATTACATTTAATTGAGAAATGTATATATTTATTCATCTGTGTTTACTTTTTAGTTTTTAATTGTTAATATTTTCAATTTTTAAATGTACAAATAAAGTTAAAAAAAAAAATGTTCCTTCAGGTGGATCATGAGACTACTGTTTCCCAGGCTGGCCTTTGGAAAATGCTGAGCAAGGCACTTAGACTGGGTTGTCTCTAAGGTGCATCCTGTTAACACAGGGAGCCTGCGGTTCACTCACAGCTCTGGTTCACAAATGAAATTCAGGTCACTATACTTTTTCTCCGAGGGGTTTCTAAAACTACTTCTTCAAGAGAAAAGTTATTTAATCTCACCTCCACATCTCATCTGGATGAACCTGTCTTACCGATCTCTACTGAGGTCTTAGAAGTCCTGCAGGATCACCTGGGCACTCATCTGCTTCTGCAGCTAGCTTAGCATTTTTGGCTTGTTCGCATTTGAAGGAGCCTATGAGGCAGGCCTCTTGCCTCGTTTAAAGTGTGACCTCCCTTGCAGGCTCCCAGACCCTTGTTTGCTCTTGGCTATCATAGCCTCAACCTACATGCAGATTTTCTCTTAGAAATGACAATCGGTGCACATTCAAAGCTGTCACTATCAAAGCCATTTCTTTGAACTCTTCTGAAGAATAATCTTGGAACATCTGAGATTTAATGTCTTTTAAAATACTGTGAGAAAAGATAGTTCTGTCTAGATTGAATCCTCCAGGCGCTTTAGTTACTAATGTAGCTTCTGTTAATATACTAAAACTTTTTAAAAATTGGTCTTTTAAATTGAGAACTTTGGAAACTTTTAAAAAACTTCCCATGCAATTGTTTTAGAATTTTATGTAATTGTATTCCATTTTGCTTTGCCTTTACACATGCCAGGGGGTGCTGTGTGTCAAGGTTAGTGATTTTATTCCTTTTGAGCATCTGTATTTGTATACTGCAGAGAGTTTCTGTGGTAATAAAGGATGGTTTTATTAAAAACCGATTTATCCCTGGACAGTTTTCATGCTACCCAGCCCAAGACAGACTGTGTAAGGCTTTGTAAGTTCTGGTTATACAGAGATGCAAGATCCCATTTTCTGTATTTTAGAAATCAATATCCTTAAAAGCATAAGATAATAAAAATGTAATATTCCCAGGATAACCAAGAATATCCTGGCATAAAGCATTAGGTCATCAATTTGTGGGGGACATTAGGAAGTGCTGAGATGGAATTCGATATAATCACCTAGCCAGTAGTAGGAAGAGATGACGTGGAGGGGGACACAGTTTGTCATCAAATCCCTAATGGGATGATTGGATCAGCTTACCCCATTGGTACCTTGTTCATCATATCACATGTCCAGTTGTTCTCAGACTACTATATCCTTGTTCCCCAGTTGCTGAGCTCAGGCCAGATCTGGAAAAGATTGAAGAAGTAACCATGTCTGCTTCAACACCAGGCATGCTGGATGTTGACCACAAAAGAGAGCCTCACTGAACATGTTTAGGATGCAGTAATATTTTGGGACACACAAGGGGATTTGATTTTCTGGCCAATGACTCATTTCTTCCCCAATGAACCTCAAAGCCAGTGAAAATGTAGCTGTTCTGACTCTAAAGCAGTATTCTGTATTTCCATGAGTTCGTAAGAGTTCTTTAAATGGAACAATGAGAAGAGAGAGTGTTTTCCCTAGTTTCAAGATGGAAAGATCTGGGGTTGAGAGTAGCCAGGACATCATTTTGAAGTAGGTTTACTGAAGTGGACTTCCATTCAATTCATAAAAGAGTTAAGTAGATGTAAGAAGAGTAACAGAGGTTGGGAGATACTTAGGAATTGGGACAACTAGGGTTTGCCTGCCCTGAGACCTTAAGAAAGATAATTCATATTTTCACTAGAGCATATTCAGTCTAAGTTATGAAAACAATTTATATTTTGTCAAAGAAATTCTGAAACAATTACCAAATTTGTGCATCTCAAAAATTGTTACTCTTATACCTATCCATAATAGTATATAAAAATAGAATTAATTTTAAAATATTAAAATACATTCAAAACCTCTCATAATAATTCCAAAGCAACAAAGGTAAAATAGGAAGAAATGTCCAAGAAAAAGTGTACAATACTTGTCTCTGACTGCATGCTAAAGAAAATGAATTTAAAATTAATCATTAGCTAGACTTTCAGATTAATATGAAGGTATGCTAGAGGTACTTCACCTATCCTCTCTACATTCCAGAAAAATCCCTTTGAAAATGTACAAGTACTTAAAAAAAAACAAAAAAAAAAACTGTAGCAGCTGTGGTAAGCAGGATATGGGAACACTGACTGCCACAGCAGAAAGGTTGGATTGAGAAGCACTGTCATGGACTATTTGCTTCACCCTCTGGCTTGGAAAAGTACACATTACCTGGCAGAAGACAGGAAAAACTCTGTTATTGTCACAGCCTGTGTCTAACTCGAGGAGACCAACCTGAAAGTCAGGCAACTACATTCCTTTCTGCATGAGGACAAAATTTCTTAGGCAGGTAGATCAGGGATCTCCTCCCCTTTCCTTTCTTCTCTTTTCATTCCTGATTAGAGACTATGCTGATATGCGATAATCTGCAATGGAATGTAGAGGGTAATTGGTGGGGGCACATAGCATTGGGATTATCAGTACTACAGATAGAGGCACACACAAGAGCCTGGAAGCATGCGGTGAGTGGGAAGGTGGGCCAGGTGGGGGGTGGCAGACACAGGGGTGGGGCTTCATACATTATCTTTGGAAAAGTAGTAATTGCAGACTGGGCCTAAGGCTCTAACACAGTCAGGAGATTCAGGCAGTGAGAGAAGGAGGTTCACTATTTATCCAGCAAATATTTACTGAGCATCTACTATGTGCCAGATGCTCTTTTGGTAGTAGAGAAACACCCAGGCCTGGTTCTCATGGACGTTACCTTCTAGTGGGGATGAGGAGACAAAAATAAGCAAATCACTGAAAAATATAATTTTAGATAATCATGAGTGCTATGAAGAAAATCAGATGGGGATGATGTGGCAGCAAGCCTGGGGTTGCCCAGAACATTCCTTTGGATAGCAACATAAACTGAAAGGCTTGCCAAGAAGAAACCAGAACAAACAGGGTTGGAAGAAACAAAGTTTCTGTTATTCATTTTCTTGTTTGATCCTTACCACACCCTGTGCTTGCAGGCACAAAATTTGATCCTCTCATTTAACTGCTGAGGGGAATGCCAATTGGTTCAATGTTTTACTAAAACAAGCCTCTCTTCAGGGATAAATCCCAAGGAAAGAACCAGAAAAGCAAATAAATATTAATTTGCAAATGTTAATTGCAGGACTATTTATAAAATCCCCAAACTGGAAACAACCTACCTGTTCAGCAGCCAGGAAATGCCTCCATATGCAGCCCACAGTTTGAGCAAAGGACGAGACTGTACCAGCAGACACTGGTGGCCTGTGGTTAGGGGAGGGACTATGGGAATTCTACAGAAGGAGAAGAGAAAAGGAAAGAAACTCATATGTATCATCTAATACGTGATAGGTACATACATATATTATTCCATATATTCAATTTAATTCTAACAGCAATCCTGGGATCACCCCTTAGCAAAAAGTTTTGTGATTTAAGGAAGATAGTGAAATTATTAAGTTGAAAGATTTAGGCTTCAATGACACTAAAGCTCACAGTCTTTCCTTTATGCCATTTTGGGATTCTCAGGGATTGCTGCCCCACAGCACTTCTAAAAGTTTGAGTGTTAGAGAAGATGGAGATGTTCTCCATCCTTGGTGACTTGCAGGGTAAGAACTACTGATTTACTCCCCACACGGGAAGAAGCCTATGGCTACGTAGGGGATGCCTAATGAGGAGTCTGTCCTGCTTTCCCAGATCTTAGCTTGTTTTATCTCAGATTAAGTCTGGAAGGCCTTATACAGTCTGCTGATGACCATAGCAGTCTTCCAAGGGATCTTTGGACCCTGATAGTATTTAAAGGAAGCAATACATAAAATTATTATAAAATATGAGAAGGTACTCAACCTTGATCAGATAGAAGCAAATTAAATTCATCATTTGTGTTTTCATGCCATCAGATGGAGAAAAGTTATAAATATTTCAAATATCCAGTGTTTCTAAGAGTAGAGAGAAAATGGAACTCTAATTTTGCTGTTGGTAGATATATAAGTTAGCGGCGACTATTAAAATTTCCAATACTAATTTTACCCAGAAATTTTACCTTTAGTATCTTCCTTAAAGAAAAAAATCATGGTCATCTGCAAGGATGTGTGAACAATGATGTTTATTACAACACTGTTTAAGCATTAAAAATGGAAACTAAATAAATATGCATCAATAAAGAAATGGTTAAATGAGATATGGTGCATCTCTCCCTAAGGAGCATTTTGCAGCCATTTAAAATTGGTTTTGGGGAAGCAGATGTGGCTCAAACAGGTGGGAATCTGCCTACCACATAGGAGGTCCTGGGTTAGGTTCCTGGTGCCTCCTAAAGAAAATGAGGAAGTCAGTGAGCTGACAATGATGGGTTGGCACAGCAAGCTGACACAACAAGCTGACTCAATGAGATGATGCAATGAGATGACACAACGAAGAGACACAATGAGGAAACACAATGAGAGACACAACAAGCAGGGAGCAGAGGTGGCTCAAGTGATTGGGCACCTCCCTCCCACATGGGAGGTTCCGGGTTCTGTTCCTGGTGCATCCTAAAAAATAAAGCAAACAACCGGGGGGGGGGGGGGGAGTAAATAAATAAATAAAATAAATCTTTTAAAAAAATGGGTTTGAATTTCATACATTTACATGGAAGGGTATCCAGTATATATTAAGAGCAAAAATTAAGTTACAAAGAATAAGAATAACAAAAAATGATGTACCTGTGTACTTACATGTACATGGATAAGGGTCAGGAAGAATATATACCATTTAATGGTAATTTGAGGGGAGAGGAGGTAGAACAGGGAAGGGCTGGATGCAGTGACTCTCTTTACACATGACTGCATGGTTTGAATTTTGGGAAGACACACTGAGCATGTATTACTTTAATAATTTAAAATAAACTCATAAAATACAAATAAAGAACAGACAGCAGTACACAATTATCTTTCCATGCTGGAGGCAGCGGATGGTGAGTGACATGAGGTCATGCATAATTCTGTCCTAGCATCCGCCACAGAAAGACAGACACATGCTGAAATCTGCTTCCCTTAGGAAAGCCAAAAAAAAAAGAAAGAAAAAGGAAAAGAAAAAAATCTGCTCCAGACAGAACTGCAGTTGGTAGAACAAGAATCAGATTTCTCCTATATACAGTGTACTCCAACCAGTGTTCCTACTAGCATTATTTTCTATTCCTCTGAATTCCACATTGGCCTCTTGTTTTTCCCCTGAAGCAATTTTTTTCTACTTTTCTCTTCCCATCAATTTACATTTTGATGCTTACTGGGTTCATGACACTGTAACATTCTTTATAATAGGTACTAAAATACATGTAAAACTTTTGCAAAATTTTTCATAGATGAATAAAAGGCAATGCTCCTGAGAAAGTTATAAACAAATCAGATGTTATTGGCATATAATATCTGCATGAAATTCAATTTAGAAAATAATGACAAAGAGGTTAATTTTCTTCCAATTGCACATACAGTTAATTTCCTTTTATTTATCTTTAAAAAAATGGTAAAGGTTAAAAGAAAGATATGGAAGAGATTGGAAAGGTGATCAGAAGAAATTAAGGAGAAGGATGAAGAAAAATGATGAGACTGAGGGACAAGATAGCATCCAATAGTGGGATTCTGTGTGTACCTATGTATTCATGTAAACTGATGGGTTGTGCCATGGGGCAATGGCACCCCATAAAGACAAGCCCACTATCTGCCTGAATCCTGAACCACTTTCTCTGACCTCTTCCCTGCTCTGCAACCTGGTTGGCACCAAACCTTCACACTTCTGACCACTATATCTGTTTTCTCACTCATAGCCTCACCTCACACCTCAGAATGTGTCATTTATGACATCCCCTGTCTTCCTTGACTGGGTTTTAGAGTCACCCTGTGTGGTAGGCAGAATACTGGCCTCCCAAAGAAGCCCATTCCTAATCCCTGGAACCAGTGAATATATTACCTTACATGGCAAAGGAGGAGCTACGGTTGCAGATGGGATTAAGATTACTAGTCACCTGATAGGGAGATTATCCTGGATTTTCTGGGTAGGCCCAATGTGATCACAGGGGTCCTGAAAAGTTGATGAATGAAGGAGAAGAGGAGGTCAGAGGGAAATGATGTGAGAGGGATTTAATTCACTTTTGCTAGCTTTGAAGATGGAAGCTGGCCATGAACCAAGGAGTGTGGGCAACCTCTAGAAGCTTGAGAAGTCCAGGATCCACCAAAGAGCCTAGAGAAAGGAATGCATGTCAAATTTCTGACCTACAGATCTGTTGGATGATACATTTGCATTGTTTTAAGCCACCCGGTTGGTGGTAATTTGTTTCAGCAGCAATAACAACTAATACACCCTGCCTCATTTAAGTTACCCTTCATGGTCTGCCCCAAAGGCCCCAGACTCTCTCCCTTTATGAAGTCTCTTGTGGACACTAAAATGGAAGCCCTGCATGTGGCCCAGGAAATGGATTACCCTGTTCAATTAAACAACTTGACTTACTCATCTGTTTCTCCTTCCACTCCAGCTACCCTTTCACTCTTCCTTTCAGTAAAGATCTTCCCTGAGTTCTTTGGTAAGAGTTCAGAAGAGAATGCATGGGGCTACATGTAATATCACAAGGCATATAGTTGAGATATGATTAGTTTTAGGGCAGTGTCAGAACTGGATGTTTGATGCCATATAATTCCAATGGGAACTACTTAAAAGTTATGGTCAGTTTATTAACCGCTCATGGAAGTTAGATTGCTGTTCTGTGCTTATGGCCAAGTAGAACTACATTATGCTAGACTAATAGACGTCTATGTAAATGACATTGGGGACTCACTCTCCACTCTCTAAATGTGAAAGAATTCATAAGCAGATAAACTAAATGAATAAAAATTCACTATATAATCCACCTGCCCTAGTAGATTAGTCATTCACAAACTTTGGAATACATTAAAGTTGCCTAGGGACCTTGTTAAAAACACAGATTTCCACTTATGCTCCTGGTACTTCTGATTGAGTAGGCCAGGGATGTGTTTTTGACAAACATCCCAAGTGATTCTTATGCACATAGCCGGTAAATCACACAGTGAGAAAGCTGAAGATCTCTGGATTTCACTGAATAGCAGAAAGTGTTTGGGACTGAAAGACTACATTCAGATGTTCCAGTGCTTTGACTTAAAGGGCTATTTGTAATTTCCAAACTATTTTTCTGCTTTGAATCTCTTCACATGTATGTACCCATTCACCATTACCTCATTGCATGCAAAATTGCAAGCAGTGTGGGGGAGGGGAGCAGGGCACATGTTCCTACAGGGGTCACATAGTTTCCATGTGGGTGTGTGTAAAGCCCTCCCAAGGGTCTGATATTATTCCTCTATTTCACACCCCACTCACCAAAAGGCAAGTTTTAGCTTAGAAAAAACAGGACGTCTCTTGATTTGGAATTTCTGGGCATGAAGAGATATTTGCTAACACTGAAGTTACCATGGGATTTGCACTGTTGGTCAATAGCAGACAAGGCTTCTCAGTTGGAAATGTTCCTTCCCTTCCAAGATGGAAAGAGATGATCAGCTCCCCTCTCTATGGGAACTTCCCCTCCAAAGCGTAGCTTCCCTTGATCTAGGCGACAGTGCCCTGCCTATGGTTGTGCAAGTTGAAGTCATTCCCAAAGGGTGGGTGTAGCTGGAATCCAGCCGACGCTCCACTCACAAAGCTGGATGCTGTCACAAGGGCCCTGCCTGGCCAGGGGAAGGGGAATCTTCTAAAAACTCACACAAGGTCTCTGCTAGTTGTGACCGTACCATGTGGCCTACCCAAGGGTATCTGTCTTAACTACCTCCTTGACTTCAGTAACCTGGGTATTGGGGTGAGAAAGAAAGAACAGAATGGAATTCCAGGAGAACTCTCTTTATGGCTGTGTTTTCCGAACAGTTGGAAATCCTGATTTCCTGATGCTATCAGAGCCATGAAGATCCCACCCATATGATCTCTTCCAGGCTGTACTCATCTCGCCACTGGAAAAACAAATTCCGAAGTAAATGACACATTCCTCCCTTGTGTCCTGTCAATCCTCTTATTTGACAGTTTCCAGCTTACCAGCTAGTCTTGCTTAATGCCTGAGGCCAAGGTACTTCCTAGCTTAATGAACTAGCTGCAGACAGCTAATTATCTTAGGGCAGTATCTCAATAGTATACAAAGTACATTGACATTGGAAAATGCCTCTGAACCATTACAAAACTTCTCATAGAAGAGACACCTTCTTTGATACCAATAGCCTAAGAGCTCAGACGAGGGAGGATAAGGAGAAGCAGGCAGGAAACAAGCTTGAAAAGTTTGGGTTCACTCTTAGCCCCAACTCCTTCCCTACTGTATTTTCCTATGTCAAAATGATCTCTCAAGAGATTTTTTAGAAGCGTTTGCCTCTTCACACCCGCCCCCACTCTCCTGGCAGTGAAAGCAATCATTAGAACTGCTGCTGCTGAGTGGGTTCATGTCCTGAACTTTTTGACTACAGTAAGATTCAGAGAGCTGCCTGCTGCCCATACTCCAGGCTGAAGCGGCGAGGCACTTTTCTGATCGACAGTTTCAGAATTCGGTTTTCAAGCCCTGGCTGACCAGCCTCCTCGATTGGGATCCAGCCTTACCCCCACCTTGAGGGGTGAAGTGTCTGTGACTTCTTGTAAAAGGCTGCTCTCTCCTTCTTAAAGGGAGATTAGCAGGTGCTGAGGAGGTGGTTACGGATCATTCCTACTCACTGAAGTACTTTATTGAGGTGTTCTTCTGAGACAGGCTAGAAGAGGAACCCGAGGGACCTGACGGAAGAAAAGGATGCCATAGGAAAGCACTAGGGAGATAGGGACAAAACAGTTCTGTGCAAAACTCCTGCTCACAGGCGTCCATCTTTGCCTGCACCTAACAGGGGAAAGGTCTGTCAACAAGGGAGGAGTCAACCGGCCTCAGCTGCCCAAGGCTGAAAACCTGAAAACAATAGAAATAGGAGCCCATTCTACCATTCCCCTGACCCCCACTCAGGCCCGCAGACACTCAGAGCCAATGAAAATGTTGCATTTTCAATCCTTCTTCTGCATACTCAGAACCAATGAGAATGTTGTAACTCACAACCTTCATTTACACGGAGGAAGGAAGGGGGTGGGGGAGGCTAGCCTCAAGTAAGGCCGCAGCCCCAGCACACTGCACTCAAGTCTCCTAGGCGGTACTCTCGCTTTCTTTTATTTCTCATTAAACCCTTCACTTGCTTGCTTGTCCTCTGGCGCGTCTTTAACTTCTTTCTTGAGACGTGGCCAAAGAACCTGGAAACCTACCACCGGCAACACTCCCAGGTAGATTGTTAACTGTGTTCTCACTCTAAGGCCAGACGTGCTGGGCGCTTTGTACAGAATCCAGCTCAATTCTAAAGTACTACGAGTTAGGGATTATTCCCGATTCTCAGTTGAGAAATTTGAGGTGTAGAGAATTGGAGTAACTTGTCTAAATTAACCCATCTAGTTAAAACCTAAACAAAAGGCAGGGAAAGTGCTTCAGAGGGAAAGGAGGCAGTAAGGAAATACTTCTTATGGAGAACAATTACTCGTTTGGAAGAGTGTCCTTCTCTGTGTGACTGCCCTGCGGAAGGTGTTGCCAGATTCCCTCTAGGTTTTTGTCGATGTTAAATAAAAGAATATAAGAACATGTCAGTTTAGTTAGGCCAGTGGGTTATTAGGGAAATGAGAGAAGAGAATTGAAATGGGGGGAAATAACAGATTATGGGTCCCAGGTATACTGGCGGGTTGGTCCAGGCAGAGAGAGGAACAAATGATTTAACTTCTGAGCTTGCTTTTTCAACCATTAATTATTCCTCCCACTTGTTAATGTGAGGAGGGGTCCCAGTTTGCTGTTTTGATTGATTACCCCACTCATCAATTCCCGGGGTTGAGGGGGCAATGATAAGTCCCCTTGAGAATATCTGGGGCTTTTCCTTGATCCCAGATGATCAAGGAAAATTCTCTTGGGTTCTTCTAGCAGCTTTCTTGGAGGGGAGGGGTCTTTCTCTCAGGGAATTTCTAGGTGGGATTCCATGGCTATGTGTTTCATGGCTGTGGTTTTCTGCCACGTCCCAGATATGTCTTTTCATTCCCTAAACTATCCTGCTTTAGAGGCAGCAGGTCAATGCTGCAGTGATATTTGCTGGGTTTGGAAATAGAGCCTATCTTGGCCAAAATGGATATCTCAGACATAAAGCTATTTCTATACTTTCTCCTCTTCTGTCAGTTTAATAAATATTATGGTGACTGTTCTTTTTCCCTCTAGAAGTACATACCTTGTAAATGAGTGTGGGACAAGGGCCAGAGAAAATGTCAATGGATCAGCAAGTCAGTACTGCTTGGTAAGTGGTTCACAACTTTGGTGGGACATTGGAATTGAAGCCTGCTAGTAAAATAGAGAATCAATAGATGGATCTGGAACCTGGCAAGAAGTCCACGTGGATATCGATACCCCCAAGATGGCTGCTGGAAGACCCTCATGAATGAGATTCCCTTTGGAAGCCAGGAGAAGTCTCAGATATTCTCCAGGGACATTATCATTGGACCCACCTGGGGGATTGATGGGTGGGGTAATCAATTAAAACAGCAAACAGCTGAAACTGCTCCCATGCCATTCGCAAAGGGGTGGAATAATTAATGGTTTAAAAAGCAGGTGCAAAGGTCAAATAACTCCCTCCCGTTTCTCTTGGCTTCTGTGCCCTGCTCTTGCCATGTCCCCCCTGCATGGAACAACACACAAGTAAAACCTGGGCATTTATAATCTATAATGAGAAACTGTAGTCTATAAACCAGCCCTCTTTACTGCTTTTCAGCCCCTTCCTCTCTCTGGGGCCCATGATCTGTTATTTTCTCCCATTTTTCTTCCCTCCCTACTTAATAAATTATTGGCCTAACTAACCTGACATGCTCTTAAAATTCATGTCTGCAGCATAGGGAAAGTACCTAGACAAAATCCGGTAACAGAATCACCTGGGTAGATTGAAAAAAAAAAAAAAAAAAAAAAAAAAAAATCCAATGCCCAGGGCACATTCCCAACCTACTAAATTGGTACCTCTGGGGATAAGGCCAGCCATCAAGATCATCATCTCTGGGTGTGGATCCCCATGTCAGTGTCTTTTTTTTTTTTTTAAGCTTCCTAGTATTTCAAATGTAGAGATGGAGAGCCACTGTCTTAGCACAGGAAGCACCTAGGGGTCTCACTAAAATGCATATTCTGATTTGGAAGAGCTGCTTGGCCTTGAGAGTCTACATTTCTAACAAGCTTCCAGGTGAGGCTGATGCTACTGTGATGCTACTGATCTCCACATTTTGGGGAGCCAGGCTCTAGATTAGTGGTTCTCAAGGTGTGTTCCCTGGATCACCAGGGAAGTTGTTAGAAATGCAAATTCTTGGGCCCTATTTGCAGTGGGTTGAATGGTGCCCCCACAAATATTCATGTCTACTGGGAATCCTAGATTGTGATTTTATTTGGAAAGGGGTATTTGCAGATGTAATCAAGATAAGATGAGGTAATACTAGATTTGAGGTGGGCCCTAAATCCAATGACTGGTGAGATAAGAGAAAGGAGAGAGATAGTTGGACAAAGAGGTACAGAGGAGACACAAAGCGGGGAGAAGGCCATGGGAAACTTGAGGCAGAGATTGGAGTGATGTAGCTACAAGCCAAGAAACACCCAAGATTACCGACAACCACCAGAAGCTAGAAGAGAGTCTTCAGAGGGAGCATGACCCTGCTGACACCTTGATTTTGGACTTCTAGGCTCCAGAACTGTGAGTGAATAAATTTAATTTGCCCAGTTTGTGGTAATTTGTTATGGCAGTCCTAGAAAACTAAGACACCATCCCAGACCTAGTGTGTCAGTTCTCTGGAGTGGAGCCCAGCAATCTACTTGAACAAACACTCCAGTTGATTCCGATGCATGTTAAAGTTAGAGAACCACTGCTGGATAATAAGTAGCTTAGATTTTACTTGTGTTCATCTTATAGAAGGTAAGAAAATGAGATCCTCCAGTTTACCCAGAGCAATGGAGAGGGCTCAAAAGGATACTCGTGGAAATAAGAGATCAACCTTCCTAGGAAGCTAGGAAAAGATGCATAGCCAGGCTGTCCCTGTGAGGCATCACAGGAACTGGGCTGTGGTCGGCTGACGTGGAAGGCTAAAACATTTAAGATCGGGCACCACTGGCCAAGCTGACTCATTGCCCACCCAGTGCAGGAGTTGCCCACTTCTTCCTCTAGTGCTTTGGTCTTAACATGACAATAATTTTCCTGGTTGGTCTCTGCTTAGTTAGAGCCCTTAGAATGAGGCTGCTTGAGCTAGCATTCTGGCTTACTAACTGATGACCTCTCTTGCTTCAGCTTTCTCATCTGAAAGATGGGAGTACTGGTTGTACCTAACTCTAGATGTGTTGTAGGATTAAATGAGACAATGGATGAAGGGTGCTCAGAGCATTGCCTGGGGCGCAGTAACTGCTCAAAAAGGAAGGGTGTAGTTCTTGTCTGTGTGTCTTTATGCTTCTACCACTAACTGACTTTCAGTCTAAATCTTGACTTTCTTTAGAAACTGACATAGATTGTTCTAGTGTGTCACTGCCATACTTACTGGGCCAAACATCTGTGGCCCTCCAGTGGATTTGCTGTTTCGGGGCCATATGCCCTCCTCTGGTCCATAATACTTCACTTACTTGAGAAGATCCAAGCATGATATAAGTGAAGTGGAGGAAGAAGGGAGGGGAGCAAGGGAGAATGTGTGATATGGTGCCACCGGCAGGACACACTGGGGAAGTCCAAGGCAGTGTGCCCTTGAGCCTTATTCCCTTAGTTTGGCCCAACCACTCTGCCCATCTGCTGATGACCTTTTGTGTCTGACTCTACAATTTGGAAGTCTATTTTTACCTGAAGCTACCAGATTTTATCCTAACATATGGGTTATGGAATTGGGGATCCTGCTCTCCTATTACTGTCACCTGTCTCCCCTGCCCCCACCCTGGAATCACATGATCACCAAAAGAGTGAATTTAAATGAATTTAAAGGAGGAAATGCTGCTCATTGATAGAGCCAAAGAAGACACCAACCTAAGAACAAATGTATGCATTTAAAAAGTACCCCCCCCAGAACTTTTAAAAGAAATCTTTGTAATTGTTTAGGTTTGGAAAAAAATTAGGAGCTGATATCAATCAAGTAGAGAGACTTTTCAGCTGGCTTCCTGCAACAAAGCCAGCTGGGTTAGTATACTCAGATGTGTGGACTTTGTAGTTCACAGATAGTAAGAGCATTTTTGTAATGAATCCTCTATGGATAAGACAGTCCTCGTTTTATTAAGCAGTAACCACTGGCTCTTTCCCTATTTGCTGATTTCTGAGTGATGAAATACAGTCATGCTACCTGTGAAGTCTGAGATGCTTCCTTATAGTTTTGAATTTGCATGAGGGCATTCCATTCTTCATCAACCAGAAAGTCTCTCCTGGCATTTCTCTCTGTTGGAAAGCAGAGAGAAAAATTAACATTTAAAAGTGATCTGAGGTCATCCCATGATTCCCATCCCTCCTACCTGAGTCCTGCAATCATTAGTTTCCTTATCAGAGGATTTTAGACCTGAAAGAGATGTCTGGTTCAAGCTCTGACTCAGAGGATCTTTATCTTGGGTATACACAAATCCCTTTTAAAGAAAATATATTCTTGCAGACTTCCAGCATGACCTTAAATTGTTTTTAAGTTCCTTTATTATTATTATTTTTTTAAGATTTTATTTATTTATTCATTTATAGCCCCCTTGCTGCTTGTGCTCGCTGGGTCAGCTAACCACGCCGTGTGGGTGGGTTTGCCTTCACCAGGAGGCCCTGGGGACTGAACCCGGGGCCTCCCATATGGTAAACGGGAGCCCTACTGATTGAGCCACAGCCGCTTTCCTTTAAGTTCCTTTAAATATGTATAAATATAATACTAGCTACATATGTATTATTCAATTATAAAAACCAAAATAAATTTACAAATTAAATATAAACAAAACTACAATCAATAAAATTCAAATTAATGACATTATTTTAAAGAGCAGATATTTTGTTGAACTTAAATTGCCATGGCTAAGTATATTAGTAGAAAGTTGTTTTGACATAACTATTTATTCATGACTCTCTATATTAATCATGGCAAGTCATTATTTAAATTGTAGTCATTTTCATTCTCATGAAAATTTGGTTATTTTAACAAAAAAAGTCATTTTAAACAATTTCAAGTCTGTCAATTTAGAATGCACTTCCCATGCTGAAAATAAAAGGTATCATTTAACAAAAGAATATGTATTGCATATTTACTGGCAACATAAATATGGCATTTGACTGTTACAGCACAGGTACTTTGATGTTTATCTGTCAACACTGTTATGTGCCACATAAGGACTCCATTCTCCCACCCTTTTCTCTGTTCAAATGTTTTGTACAAATATGGTAACACCATTTGTCCTTGACTTGGTACACTTCTGATTGTAAACATAAACACACAGGCAAACACTGGAATCTTATGTTTAACCAGATGATGCATGTTACGTTTGCATTACTATTTATATTTAGATTGTCATCAAAACAAAAACACAAAATTAAATTCTCATAGTCTTTTTGAATTTTGGGAAAATCTGGGAACCTTCAGAGGTAGACTCCAGGTTAATAAACACTGGTTGAGTTACTATTTGTTTTACCTCGTGTGATGGCTTAGAGTTATGTACCCCAGAAAACCATATTCTTCTTCTTCTTTTTTTTTTTTTCCTATCTGGTTGTGTCATTGTCTTTTTTGGTGCATTGCTTCGCTGTGCAGGGTCCTTGTGCCTCTCCATGCCACTCGGGGGCCTTGGTATGCCTTTTTTCTTTTTTTTACCAGGAGGTCCTGGGGATTGAACACAGGTCCTCCATATGGTAAATGAGAGCTCAATTGCTTCAGTCACAGCTGCTTCCCCATATTCTTAATATTAACCCAGTATAGTGGGTGTGAATCCACTGTAAATAGGACATTTTGATGAGGTTACTTCAGTTAAGGTGTGACCCTAATGAATCAGGATGGGTCTTAATCCAATTTTTGGAGGACTTAGAGAGATGGCCACAGAGAGAAAAGCCATGGGGAGCAGCCAGAAGCTGGAAGTCAATAGGAACCTAGACAAGAAAGGAGAAGATGCTGCCATGTGCGTTGCCATGTGACCAAAAAGCCAAGGAACCCCAAGATTGTCAGCCAGTCGGAAGATAGCAACCCCAGGAGGAAGCAAGCCTTTTAGTTTCGGAAATGGTGAGCCAATAAATTCCTGTAGTTTTTGTATTTTAGCAGCCAGGAGACTAAAACACCTCATTTAATTGTCACAGAAACCCTATGAGGTAGACATTAGCATCATCCCAATTTCACAGATAAGGGATCTGAGACTTAGAGAAGTTAGAGAACTTGCCCATTACCTCTCACACAGCTAGTGAGGGAGGACCTGGGATTCCACCCCAGGTCCATCTGTCCCCAGAACCTCTCTTCCTGAGATCTCTAAATAACCCCTATCCCTGGAAATCTGTCCAGAATCCTTAGGGAATTTCTTAAGATGGATTGTTGGGCAGATAGAAGCTCATGCTTATCCTTTCTCCAGTTACTTGAGGAAACTTGAGTTTCAAGGCAAAAAGTGGCAGCTACAATCTGAACTAATACAGCATCAGTTCTGTGGGGCAAAGGTCTCAATTTTAATAAGAACTCATTTACTCTACACGTAATTTCTCTCCATATCAGTCCTGAAGCCATTCAGGCCTGATCTGGTGCATTTTAGCTGCATTTTTGGCTGAGAATGGCTGTCTATGCCTTCAAATTTGGCAGCTCATTCATTCATGAGCTCATTGGACAAAATACCTGGCCACTCTGCCAGGTGTTCTACCCTTACAAGAAAGGAACTCACAGGCATCTCATGTCAAAACCCAAAGCCCTGCTCCTGCTTTTCTTATTGGGCATGAGTGCTACTTTCACCCAGTTGAGGGCATGGATTTTCTTCAGGGTGGTGGAAAGTCACCAACTAATCTTGGCATCAGAAGCCCTGGATAGAAGTCCTGCTTCTGCTGCTCAAAAGTTCTGTGACCTTGGGCAAGCCAAGAATCTCCTCTGAGCACTCTTCCTATCTTTAAAATGAGAATATTGATAATAAGTTCACAAGTTTATTGTGAGGAGTACGTGAGTTGGCGTGTATGGCAACCCTGGGACTTTTACGTATTTTCCATAGCAGACCAGGTTATTTTTCACGTCTCCAAACACTTATTTGAGCACCAATAAGTATTAAGATCTGTGTTGGCCATGGAAATGCCACAGTTAGACATGGCCCTTGATCTTAATGAGCTTACAGTCTAGTAAAGGGGGCTACATTTAAAAAATAAATTGTGGAATAGTGAGATATGCATAGTTATAAAAAATATGTGCAATGAAATAGAGGCAGTAATCAAAGTGGCTTGAGTGGGACAGGTTAAGTTTCGTAGAGCACAGACATGAGCTTTGCCTTCAAATACCACTGAAAATCATAGTGACACATAGCAGTATGGTGTGCTTGGGAATTAGGGGCAGGACTGCGGTAAGTATCACAAGGGCACAGAGGACCAAGATTCCTGTGCTTGTACCATGATTAGATACAATTGTAATGCCAACCCATGCTATTTCTTTTCTTCTCAGGATTGTAGAAAGTAATTATTATGGGCCAATTTAGAATGCACTTTGAGGATGAAGAACATCAAACACATTCTCTACTTAATTGGCTTTTATTGCTATTTTTGCATTTTGGGTTGTATTACCAGATCTGAGTTCTTTGGGGGCCCCTCAACCTGACATTTCCTTTCGCTCTTCTAAATAGGGCTTCTTTCTCTTTGCCAGACAGGGTCCTAATTTCCTCTGTGAATATCACTGGGCCAATGCATTGCTGCACTTTTGATAGTCCGCTCAGCCCCCCAGAGTTAAAATATGCTTGGTCAAATTCACTATAAAAATAGATTTTACTTCTGAAGTTCGTGTAGTAACATTTCCATCGCCTCTGTTGAAGGTGAGGCCTGGGACACTTAGCGTATTAACCTGTCTGTTTGCCTTATTGAATTGAAAAGGATTTTTGGCATCTTTCATGCCAACCACCATCATAACCGCCTGGGGACTTTTGTGAGGAATGTTGTTCCTATAACATTATTTTACAAATTCAATCAAACTATGACTCAGCCAGTGTTGTTATCTTGGAATGGCATCTTCAACAAATGTTCAATACAAAACAATGTGTATTGAACAGCATCATCCAGAGAGCCAATGAAGTGCTGCTGGAGCCTATATTATCCTCAGTCCCCTGCCTTACACCTTGGGGAACAGTTAAATACCTGTGTATCTGAGGCCATGAAAACAGAAGGTGAGAATCATAAATTCTGTGGACTCTTTTGATTTGGATTGACTGCAATATGATTTCACAGCCTACTACATAGCCAGAGGCCCTTCTTACAAATACCTTTCCTAGTCTGAATTTGAAAATGTGCAGGTTGTTTCCAAACTGTGTGGACTAGTTCTGCATAGCTGGGTGCTCACACCCACAAGGCAATCCATTGGAGCACTGGAAGAATATATGATACCCAATATGTTAGTAAATTAATTTACTCTGCTTTAAAAAGGAATGACTTGGAGCTTTACTATAAGCAAAAAGATTGGTAGTGGCTTCAGTTGGTCTGGATGTCAGATGGTGGTTGTCCCATGAGGGAAGAGTGGTAGCTGCACAGCTGTGGTATCATTCATTTTCTTTTCAGCATCTTGGAATGTTTTGCAGTTTATGTGGGCATGGTTTAGGAACAAGTATCTTAAAATAGTTCTGCCATGAAACTATTAAGAAAGATAATATTAGGTATTAATGTAAAGCAGTGACAGGGCTGATCACATCTGATAAGAAGTTGGCCAAAACTTCAAAATCATAAACAAAATCCTATGAAATAGGACTTTACATTCACTCACATTAGCAACAGGCCTCAGCCAGTGAGTGTTACGCCTGGAGGTATTAGTTAATGATAGTGTGACTCCATTAAGACTGGAAAGACATTTGAAGCTAAGCTTTCAGAACACAGAGACAAGAGTTTATAAATAATGAAGTGTATTCAATCATACAACCTTTAAAATTTTGCTTTTATTTCCATGTACTATATAGATAATTTAATAGTCTATACAGTAGTGTGTGGATATAATTCACAAATAAATATGCATAAATACAAGTGAACGCTAAGATGTGTTTTACTGATGGGGTATGTAATTAAAGATGTTTAGGGACCGCTGGCCATGATAATTACTCAGTTTCCTTTTAGAAACCACGTGGCTTACATTTCTCCTTTCTCAATCTGTGTATTTTAGTTCTTTCAGATACAGGACATGATACAGCAATTTTCCAAGGAAATGGAGGTCTTTAACTAACCAAAGTTTCATTCTAAGAAGAAAGGGTTTATGAATTATGTGACTCTTATTTTCCTCTGGAGATTTAAATATAAACTGTTGCCTTGATGGTTTTCAGATTTTAAAGATAGTTTCTAAAACATTTTAAACAAACTTCTTTTGAGGTGTAAACTAAATTTTGCTAGTGCTTTTTTTTTTTTTCTTTTTTTAACATTTGTCTTCTATTTAATGCCATTGTTAAAATTTCCACCATGACAAGAAAATCAGGCACAGTTCTAAAAGTGGCAAAAGGGTCCTTACCACCCAATTTATTTGGTAGTGTTTTGGTTATGTTGCACAGAAGAAAACCAGGCATTTCAGCAGCTACTCCTGGAGATTGCAGATGAATAGAATCAAAGCATCAGAGAGTAGAGTTGGGTAATTAGAGAACTTCATACACATCATGCACACATACACACTTATACACACATACACATATACACACCAGCATTTATGCACTCTAGGGGAAGGACTTGCCTGGCTTTGTACCAGAGAACTAGCTACTCCTTCCACAATAGAAAAATGTTTAATAAACAGCATCTCAGGCATTTTTTTTCCCAAAGATTTATTTACTTATTTTTAACCCCCCCCCCCCGCCCCTTGTTGTTTGTGCTCGCTGTCTGCTCTCCATCTTCTTTTTAGGAGGCACTGGGAACCGAACCCGGTACCTCCCATGTGGAAGGGAGGCATCTAATCACTTGAACCACCTCCATCCCCTGTTTGTTGTGTCTCTCATTGTGTTTCCTCGCAGTGTCTCTTCGTTGCGTCATCTTGCTGCATCAGCTTGTTCTGTCATCTTGTCACCATCTTGCTGTTTTGCTCATCTTGTTTAGGAGGCACCAGGAACTGAACCCCAGACCTCCCATGTGGTAGGTGGGTGCCCAGCTGCTTGAGCCACAACCACTTCATTTTTTTTTTAAAGATTTATTTTTTTATAAAATCTTTTTTTAAATTTATTTTTATTTATTGTTTATTTATTTATTTATTTATTTATTTATTTATTTATGGTACCAGAGTCGGGGATTAAACCTGGGATCACATGTGTGGGAAGCTGGTCCTCAACCACTGAGCCATATCTTCCCTGAGTTGGTGTTTTTCATTTGCTTGCTTATTGCTTGTTTTTGTTTTTAGGAAGCACCAGGGACTGAACCTGGGACCTGCCATGTGGAGATTTAAATATAAACTGTTGCTTGATGGCTTAGCCACTGGAGTCACATCCGCTCCCAATCCCAGGTGTTTTGAGTTACAGGCTTCAAATCGGCAGTGATGCAATATATGTGTGTAAAAGACTGTTGCATTTTTGATTCTCTTCCTTCTTCAAAAGGATCCAAGAGGACAAAACATGTCTGTGTAAGCACACAGTGGCTTACCTTATGAAGTCTAAGACTGTGGAGTTTTCTGATCATCAGCAAGGAAAGCAGAAAGAGAGAGATTGGTTCAGGATGGTTTCTTCTTATGCTTCTCAAGAAAACATGCACTTAATTTTGTTTACCAGTCTTGCAAATTATCACATGTCCCAGGAGGCACATAAATCAATCAAAGTTCTGATTCTATCCACTTACCATGTCTGCAAGTCACTGCCAATGTCAGAAGGTGGAAATATGTTATGGTGGTTGAGTTGCATGGACCAGTCCCCATGTCTCTCTTTTCCTTATCAGCTGGTTTCCAGCCAATTGCAAACTGCTCAGATAATAAGAGTCACCCTCCTAGACAGAAAGTGTATATAGAGAATAATAGAAGAGGTGGAGACCAAGTTCTGGGCACTCTAGCACTAACAGATTGAGAAGAAGTGATGACTGGGGTCAGTGAGATATCAGGAAAGCAAACTGAACATGTGTCATGGTACCCAAGTGAAGAGTGAGTGATCAGTTCTATGAAGGGACATCCCGTTCTCATCTTCCCCAGTCCTCAGCTGCATGAATGGATGCTTTTCTTCTAAACTCAGGTCACTGAATGTGTCAGTAGAAGTTCCCAAGGCTTAGAATCATTCAGTACACTTGCAACCTACAGAAAATGTCCCTAATATTATCCTTTACTCCTATTTTGTTTTTTTCACCAATCCAATTAGAGTATGCTAAGAGGGGCCAAGTCGAGATCCAAGAAAGAATTTTACTAAAGAGTTAGGGATGCTTTTGGCAATGAAATTCAATTCAACATGTATTTTCTAAATGCTTTCTCAGTTTACGATGCAATTCTAGAGGCAGCAGGAAATAAAAACTTAAAGAATAAAACACTGAGGTCAGATGTCCTCAAACATCTGCAATGTAGGAATGACATTACTATAAGAGAAGAAGTATGTGTAAGTGCAATGGAGGTTGAAGGGAAGAAGAGATCGCATTCAGTGGAAGGGTTTACAACAAAGAGATATGAGGGAGGAGTTTGACCTCAAAGAATGATTGGAATTCAAAAGGCAGAGCTGGAATAAAGGGAAATTTAGAAAAATGGTAAGGCTGGAGGAGAAGGATGAGGGCATGTGTCAGGAGCCCTGGGCAGCAAGGCAGGGAGCAGCTATGAAGACCTGTGAACAGCATGGGCTTCAGCGACAGAGGCAGGTTTGAAATCAAGGCTCCCCCAAAGGCTGGCTCTGTGATACTAGGTGTGTAGAATCACCTCTCTGAATCTATGCTTTTTCTAACATGAAAGGCACTTGTATACTTATCTAAAAACAAACAACTCCAAACCAAAGGAACCAAACCACAGTGTTCATAATCTTGGCCTTGAGACATGAATAAAAGGTTAAATTCTGTTCAGCGCGTCTTGTCTATGAAGTCAGGGAAGTGACCAGGAGGCTGGGTTAGGGCAGCTAGGAATCACTGAGGTTAGCTTTCCCAAGACAGGTTAGTGTAGATTGTACAGGAAGAGGAGTGTAAAAAGATCTTTTGTGTTGTGAGGGCTTAAATGCTAACAGAAAACACCTCTCTGGGGAGGAAGGGAAAAAAAGATTCTGCATCTGTGAGGTGGTAGATGTTTTAACTAGTGCTGAGCCAGCATTCCAGGGAAGCAAGCGTGTGTGGCATCAAAATGTGGGAAACAAAGAGATGTAACCATGAAGCCGAGCTTGGTACTGGGGGATAGGGTCGTCCTTCCTCAGGGAATCACCCTGGAAGTCTTTACAAGGGTCTAGAGTAGCAAAGGCGCTTTGCAGCTAGGAAACGCATCACTGGGTAAAACCAGTCTTCAACAGTGCCACCATGTGGCAGAGAGGGGCAGTGACAGCTATAATCCAATCTGACTCCAGTTCTCCCCGCTGAGCCAGGAATGCAGAGCCATGTGACAGCCCCAGCGTTCCTGGGCAAAGCGGATAGCGTAAGTGGCAGGAGGCTTAAAGAAGGTTATACATGCCTGCTGGTAATAGTGTATATAAGAATTTGAGAAATTAATTGAAAAGTAAAGAGAGATGACTATCTGTAATTAAAATTTGAAAAGCAGTTTCAAGTAGTTACAAATAATTAGAATAAAAAAGAAAAAAATGCGTGTAGTTCTACAGTATTAATTTTTGTCTCTCTAGGAAACTCATCTACCCAGACATTCACATTTTCCAAGGTTCTAGATTGACAAGATATTTTGTTTTTCATTCAGCAGGAATAAGTGAAATTACTGAATTTTCACATTAAATTTAACTCAGGTTCAATAAGTCTCTGCAGGAGAAAGTCTCTAATGATCTTGGACATCGTGTCTATGCCTTTTAACATCCCTGTATTTAATCCTTGAGTTTCTTGTGGAGGAAGCATATTGGAAAGGAGATGATGAGAAATGCATCAGTCACATTAATTACCAACTGAATTACATTTGTTCCTGGCCAATCATCATTAGGTAAAGTTCCAAATTTCAGTCAGGTCTTGGCTAATTGTGCTCTGGATCAAATATGCAGTCATTGAAAAGTAAGCAGTGAAGAAGATCAAAGCTTGGGATTTTTTCTTTGTTAACTATTTCATAATTCATCATTGGGTAAGTATTTATCAGGTTTTGGAAAATCAATCAAAATCTTAGATTTGGAATATTCTATAGTTGTCGTCTAGTTCATCTTTCACCCCAGGCAGGAGGCCGCTCTGCAAAACCCCTGGCTTTTTGTGACAGATCAATCAACGTAGGATCTGCTAGAACATACCTAAGCATGTGAAGCTCACTGCTTTGTGAAGCAGACCATCCGCTTGCTCTTCTAAGTGTGGTCTGAGGACCAGCAGCAGGGCATCACGAGGGAGTTTGTTGGAAATGCTGAATCTCAGGCTCCATTCCAAACCCGCTGAATCAGAACCTTCCTTTTACAAGATCTCTATAGGTATTTTGTATACACTTAATGTTTAAGAAACTCTAGACTGTTCCATTGTTTGATAGTTTTGGAGTGTTAGAAAATGACCTCTCACTGAATCCTGCTATACCTGGGTACAATCTACTAATCTATACGCATCTGCAAAGACTTGCCTGACCCCAGGGCCTTGGCCCTTGTTCTGCTTCCTGTCATTCTTGCAAGGCTGCTGCTACCGTTGCAGTCACCTCATCTCCGTGCACTCCAGTCATCTCTGACTTTCCTACAGGTGATGGCTGGGCTTTGGTTCAGCCTTAGTCATACTTTCTACACTACCCAGGTGAGATCCAACTGAACCCATGGAGGCTCTGGCTCCTTGAGTGCACCAAGAAGAGTAGGGGTATTTACACCCTGTGGGGGGAGATAAGAGCCAGGAAGAGGCCAGAAGATAAATCACTAACCCTTCTTCCTCCTGGCAAATTGCTCCATGGTGCATGGGTCCCACACCAGCACCTTGCATGACCAGCTGTATTGCTAAGGAAGCTGTAGACAGCTTGGTCACATGCCATCTTTATTTGCTCTCCTCCTTCCCTGCCGCACTTCTTTTTTCCTTCCTTCCTTTTTTTTTTCCCTTTCCTCTGAGATCACATTCCCAAATAAAGCAGCAATATATAAACTTTGTCTTAAAGCCTGGTTTCTATAAAACCTAGGCTAAGCAGACAAAAAGGACAAATACTGTATGAATGCATTACTATGAACCAAATATATTGTGTAATATATTGTTTGATTCACACACACAAAAAAACAAAAAAACAAAAAACAAAACAACAAAAAAATTTACATGTATCCATTACATTTAATTGAGAAATGTATATATTTATTCATCTGTGTTTACTTTTTAGTTTTTTATTGCTTATGTTTTCAATTATTAAATGTACAAAATAAAAAAAAAAAAAGTAAAAAAACCTAGGCTAAGGCATTTGCCTTGTTTAAGCTTCACCCACTGTTTCTAATTCTGTTATCTGGCTAGCCTTGGGATGGTCAAATTCTAGAGAACAGCAACCATGCTTTCTGTCTTTTTTTTGTTGTAGTCTAAACATCCTCAGTTCCTTTATTTTATTTTATTTTATTTTTTCATAAAAATGCTGAGTTTTTTAATTATTAGGAAAAGGAAAATTAAAATCCAACAAAGTAGCTTAAATGTAAAGACTGAAAATATAGTCTTCATGAGGATTAGAAGCAGCTGCAGATGTGAGTTAAATTGGTACAATCACTTTGGAAAAGTTTCGCAGTTTCTACTGAAGTTGATACTAGGAGTAATTTCTTGGCCAACATTCCCAACTTCTAGAAAGTATCCAAAAGAATATCATCCATGTGCTCACCAAAGGACATTCATAATATATCCATAGCAAAATAATTCAGATTAGACAAAAACTGGAAATAAATAAAAGGTTACTATGGACAAGTACCTCAGTTCCTTTAATAACTCCTCAAAATGCAGTTTCTAGGCCTCTCATCATTCCTCTTTCTCACTTTAAGATGTCATTGTCCTTCTTAAACTGTGGCTTCTATAACACACCTCCAGGAGTGATCAGTGCAAGACTGAGTTCATTGGAGGTATCCTGTTTTATTTATTATGGACATTATATTACTATTAATATAGCTCTCCTGCCCTGTGCCTGTTTTTGTGAGAGGAATGTTGACGATGTGGTTAGTGGTGAGCTGATTAGGTTAAAATGAGGGTAGGGAAATTGGATTTGCAGCAATTGAGGCAATCTGGTTTGGTCTTCTGGGTCAGCTTCTGAGTGGAGGACCATATCCTTTGTTGGGCTGACAGTTCCTTCAGTGCCATAGTCCTTAAAGATACACTGGATGCCTCCCAAGCCAGGGGCATTGGGACGGAGTGTTCAAGTCACTTCCCAGGACTATACTCTCCTTGGGGTTAAAGTCTTTATCTTCTATCATCAAAACAAACCTAGGACCCAGAGTTTGGCTAGGGGGTTCCTGAAAAGCTCTGATTCCACCACTTTTAGGTTCTCTGTCTTGAAATATGAATCTAAAGATTTGATCTGATAATCATGTTGTCTTTCTGGATGCCTTTTTTTAAGTCCTAATCTGTACCGCCCCCACCCCCCAAAAACAAAACAAAACAAAACAAAAACCAACCAACCAAAACAAACAGGAGCTTTTATGATTTATCAATAGGCAAATAGAGTACCAGTATGGAAATACAGATAAGGATGAAATAGAGCATCTGCCATCCAGGAACTTGCAAGGCAAGGTATATCACATAACAAGATACCTAATACTACAAGGAGTGTATAAATGCCAAATGGTTTCAGAGGAGGACCAGGTCTATGGCATGGGATGGTCAGAGAGGTTCCATGGAAATTTCAGTGGAGAGGGGACCTTCAGATTTGCTGTAGAACTTTTTCCTTTAGCCTTCCTAGCAGAATATCACCAGAGACCCAATTTTTTAGGTTACTGGAGGCTCTCTTGGTATTTCCCTTATTCTTTAAGGCAAAGGACATGTCATATTCTCTGATATTTATAGAATGCTATAAACACATATGGTACAGTACCTTACCTGTGCCAGAGAAATGATATTTTTGTCTTTAACTTAAAAGACTGGTGAAGAATCCACACCAAAATAAACAACAATAATATTTCTCTATTCAGAATTAGTACTTTTAGCTAAATATCAGGCTCCTGTCTTCTGGTTTGGTGAAAGCAGACTCAATTATTGTAGGTATGTTTACTAAACTATTTTTAGTGATATAGAAATGACAAGGAAAGGGTCAGACAGGGTAAGTCAACAACAGAAATTTGGGGAGGTATTTCATCACCAACCATCCAGTTTGTAGCAGATCATTCTAAACGATCCATGGTGAGTATGGAAAGTATACAATCCCATATTTGCTTTCTTTCTGCTGCCAGCACACTCCTTCTGGGCAGTCTCCTTCCTTTCTGAATAAGTAGGTGTACAGAAAACGCAAATTAGTTTTACTATTTTAAGACTAAATTTCCTCTGGCCCCCGAGGTCTTCCTACCGCTGAAGGGATGAGAAGAAAGGCAAGAAGAGCAGTAAGAGTCCATTACAAAAGCCACAGGAAATTGTTAAGTAAATCTCTAACCCCTCCCTATTTTTGATGAGAGATGTGACATGCCTTCAAGCTATGGTTTGCCACCTAGGGGGGTCTACATAGTCCTTGAAATTATAGGTGAAAAATTGTGCAGACTCAAGTGTTACAAATAAGACACTTCCTTAATTTCTTTGCCCACCATTGTCCTTTGCCAACTCATTCTGCTGCAATTGTTATTCATAGTTAGCTGCTCTTGCTCTTTAACGTTTATAATTCCAAGCCCAGACACACTTTCCTTTTTTTCTTTTTCTTCCATGTACTTTCACTCTTGCTCTTCCAATTCATTCTGCTCTCAGTGGTCAGTGGACTTAAGAAAAAAACCCAAAGCAATCCCAATGTATATTTACATCTGGTGGTAGGGCAAACAAAAACCTATTCAGTGGTTTTCCCTTGCACTTAGAATAAAAACACAAAATTCTACCCTCTAGCTTGACAACTCCTCTCCCCCAGTTACAATGTTCCTTTAGTTCTGCCTTCCTCTCAGTTCCACAATGATGTATTCTTTCCTGCCTATTCTGTCCTCATTGCCAGGAAAATGCTCTCTGCTCTCTTCATCGGTTAACTTCAACATATCCTACAAGTTCACCTTAAATTGCACGTTCTGTTAGAGAAGTTACTGGATAGCTAAACATATTAGTCCTGTTATGCTTGCATGCATAGCAACTTATTTTATTCAGTTTCTTATCACATTGTAAAACTATTTATTTATCTTTGTGTTTATTTACATAATGTTTCTCTTCCCTCATAGTCTCAAATTGCCATGAGGGCATGTTCCTTTTTTAAAAAAATTCTTAACTAACTACAGTATTCCCCAGACATGGCCAAGGGACTGGCTCAAATATTGTAGGTTCTCAATAACTGTTTATTGAATGTATGAATGAATGAATGAATGAATGAATGTTATTGGCATTTAAATTAAGGAGAGCAATTTTATTATTTAAAAAAATCATGAATGCTAGAGTACATATAGTTCAGTCATTATAAATGATTTAGGTATGTAGTTATTGGCATGGAAAGATGCCGTGGTAAATTTTGATTGGAAAAACAATTTACAAAATACTGTATATTGTTTTAATACAGTATATTAAAAAGAAAAATAATATACTGGTCTATCTATCCGTCCTCACCAAAATGAAAACAATAGTTCTCTGAGTGGAAGGCTTTAGGTAGTTTATATTTGTCTTGTTTTACTTATTCGTATTTTCATATACTTAATTTTTATTGTTTTAAACTTATAGATTTCTTTAATGCATTAAGTAATCCATTCAACAGCTATATATTGAGTATCTTCCTTGTATCAGGCATTGTTCTAGAAACTGGGGTTATGGCTGATTATAAAATTCAAATAACATGAAAATAAAAGCACAAATCCTCATGTGTATACTCTCTAGTAAACATTCATTTCCAGATAACCACTTTAACAGTTTAGATGGACCTTTCTAAATATTTTTTCTATTCACTTGATAGTGTTCATATATATTTAATTTCTTTACACAGAGTTAATAGATTTTTTTTTTTTTTTTTTTTTTTTTTCACCGGGAGGTCCCGGGGATCGAACCCCGGGTCCCTCCATATGGGAGACGGATGCCCAACCAGTTGAGCCACATCCGACCCCTGAGTTAATAGATTTTTAAAGTATAATATGATCATATTATATATACCTTTCTGTGGCTTCCTTTTTTATAACTTAATAATATATCCAGGAAAATGTTTCACACCACTTTGTTTTAATGTGCCTCATTTAAAAAGGAAAAAAACAACTGCATTTTTCCATAATTATTTAATCAGTCCCCTTATTAATAGCACTTAGGTTGCTTGCAATTTAAACTCTAAGTTTTCTTCCAAATATACAGTATATTATTTTTATAATTAACAGTGTTAAGTTAAAAAAAAAGGAGTAAAAGTTACACCAACATGTTTTTTTTTTTTAAAGATTTATTTACTTATTTATTCATTTATCCCCCCCTGCTGCTTGCGCTAGCTGGGTCAGCCAACCGTGCCGTGCAGGCAGGCCTGCCCCCACCAGGAGGCCCCGGGAACTGAACCTGGGGCCTCCCATATGGCAAACAGGAGCCCTACTGACTGAGCTACAGCCGCTTCCCAACCACCAACATGTTTTGACACAACAAAAGATTGCTCCTAATATCTGTCGGCTAAATCTGAGAAGGTTACTGTTAAGATGAGGACATACTTTAACTTGAAAATGACTGGTGTCTAGAAATTCTTTTTTATTTTTGAGGTACTGGGGCCAGGGACTGAACCCGAAGCCGGTGCTCAACCAATGAGCCACATCAGCTCCACTGAGCTGGTTTTTTCATTTATTTGCTTGTTGTTTGTTTGTTTTGTTTTTTTAGGAGGCACTGGGAACCGAATTTGGGACCTCCCATGTGGGAAGCAGGTGCTCAGCTGCTTGAGCCACATCTGCTCCTCTAGAAATTCTTGCATTGAGTCAATTTGAACATATAACTCAGCACTTTCTGTGATAGAAAATATTTTATGAACATTAATTTAATGAAATAAAATAAAATCGAATTATTTACATTGCTGAAGCCATTGAAATAATTTTTAGGTAGATGAAAAATATTTAGGTTAAATCTCTTCCCAGAGAGCAATATCTTTCCTTCAATGAGTTGTTTTATGTAGATGATGTTCATTGCAAACCAAAATCTGATGAGAAAAAAAGTCCCTCATTATCTTAAAAAAAATTTTTTTAATTGTGGTAGCATATACATAACATAGACTTTTCCATTTTAACTTTTTAAAAATGTATGGTTCAGTGGCTGTTGGGGATTGAATCATGTCCCCCATAAAAGGCATGTTCAGATCCTAATCCCTGCTTCTGTGGATGTGATCCCATTTGTAAATAGCACCTTTAAAGGTGCTATTATTAGTTAAGATGTGCCCAAACTCAGTGAGGGTGGGCATGATCCACTAAGGCTTAAGTCCTAGAAACAAAGGAAATTGGGCCTAGAAGGACACGCCACAGGAGGAAGCCGGAGGGCTGAGAGAACCTGGAGGAGAAAGAAGAGGACATCCCCACGTGGAGGCACAGCAAAGGAACTCAAGGATTGCTGGCCAGCCAGAACACTACCTATGCCTTCCAGCCTCTGAAACAGTAAGAGAGTAAATTCCCATTGTTTAAGCCACCCCATTGTGTGGTATTTTTCATAGCAGCCTGCAAACTAAGACAGGGTAAGTATAGTCACAGTGTTATGCTACCATCACCACCATCCATTCTGTTTCAGCTCCCCAAGCACAAACTCTGTACCTATTAGGCAATAATTCCCCAGGCCCCTATCCCCCCCCCACCCCCGGTAAATGCTAATCTATTCTGTCTCTATGTATTTGCTTATTCTAGATAGTTCATATAAATGAAATCATCCAATATTTGTCCTTTTTATGTCCTCATCTTTTATATTATATTTAAGGTTTTAAAGTTTTTTTGTGGCCAGAGTTTGAAGTAATAAAGGAAGAAACGCATGAATAAATACAAAGGGTAAAAAGAGAATAACAACATTGCTTATAAGAGGGGTGTAAATTTATGTCCATTCCTGGCTTCCCCTTACTTAGGGCTTATTTATTGTTTATTCTTCTTCATCTATATTTTCTTATTTTCTTAGGTTGTTTATTTTCTCCTATGTGTTGACATCTTTTGTTTCATCCTGTTAATGTGGTGTATTACGTTAATTGATTTTCTTACCTTGAACCACTCTTGTATGCCTGGGATAAATATCACTTGATCATGGTATAAATTCTTTTAATGTGCTGTTGGATTCAGTTTGCTACTATCTCATTGGGGATTTTTGCATCTGTATTCATAAGACATATTGATCATAAGTAATTTTCTTTTCTTATGATATGTTTATCTGGTTTTGTTGTGAGGATGATGTTGGCATCATGAAATGAATTAGGAAGTGTTCCCTCTCCTTGAATTTTTTTGGAAGAGGTTAGTAGGATTATTGTTATTTATTCTTGGAATTCTGGGATTATTTTTTGTTGGGAGGTTTTGATTACTGATTTTTTACTGATATTAGATTGTTCTATTTCTTCTTGATTCAGTATAGGTAGTTTGAGTTGTTTTATGTAGATGATGCTCCATCTCTATTATCTAATTTGTCGGCAAACAGTTGTTCATGGTTTTATTTCAGTGGGGTTGGTAGTCATGTCGCCCTTTTCATTTTTGATTTTGGACATGTGAATTCTCTCTCTCTTTTTTTTTCTTCATCAGTCTAGCTAAAATTTGTCAATTTTGTTGATCTTTTCAGAGAACCAACTTTTGGTTTTGTTGATTTTCTATCTCTTTGAAAAAAAAAATCTTTATTTCCTTTATCATCTGCTATAATCTTTTCTATTTCCTTTTTTTGGTTCACTTTGGGTTAGTTTGCTTTTCTTTTCTTAATTGTTCCAGTTTTGAGGTTAGGTCTCTGATTTGAAATCTTTCTTATTTTTTAATGTAAGCATTTAGGGCTATAAACTTCTCTCTCACTACTACCTTTGCTGCATCCCATAAGGGTTTTTTAATTTATTTTTATTTTTAAAATTTTTTTTTTTAGGTACTGGCTTGAACCTAGGACCTCATATGTGGGAAGCCAGCGTTCAACCACTGAGCCACATTGGCTCCCCTGAGTTGATTTTTTTCATTTGTTTGCTTGTTTTATATATTTTTAATTTTTTTTAGGAGGCACTGGGAACTGAACCCAGACCCTCTCATGTGGGAAGCAGGTGCTCAATCACTTGAGCCACATCTGTTCCCCCATAAGTTTTTTTTTTACCCCCCCGCCCCTTTGTGTTCATTGTTTGCTTATTTGTTTTTTTTTTTTTTAGGAGGCACCAGGAACCGAACTCGGAACCTCTCATGTAGGAGGCGGGTACTCAACTGCTTGACACACATCTGTTCCCTGCTTGTTTGTTTTTTTTTGCTCGTTGTCTGCTTGTTGTCTTCTTGTTGTTTTTGCTTGTCTGCTTGTTGCTTTTTTTCCTCCTCAATGTCTTCTCATTGTCTGCTCATTGTTTGTCTTCTTTAGGAGGTACTGGGAACCAAATTTGGGAACCTCCCATGTGGGAGGTGGGCACTCAACTGCTTGAGCCACATCTGCTCCCCCTGTAAGTTTTGATATGTTGTGTTATTTTCATTTGCATCAAGTTATTTCCTTTTTTTTTTTTTTTTTTTTTTACCGGGAGGTCCCGGGGAACGAACCCGGGTCCCTCCATATGGGAGACGGATGCCCAACCAGTTGAGCTACATCCACCCCCCTCAAGTTATTTCCTAATTTCTCTTGTGATTTCTTCTCTAACTGATTTGTTAAGTGTACATTGTTTATTTTACACCTATTTGTGAATTTTCAAATTTCTCCCTTTGTTGTTGATTTCTAGCATCATTTCATTATGGTCAGAGAAGATACATTATATAAATATACATAATGATTTCAGTATTTTCAAAATTTACTTGAGACTGATTTTGTGACCTAAGATACGGTCTATCCTGGAGAATGATCCATGTACACTAAAAAAAATGTGCATTCTCTTGTTGTTTGGTGAAGTGTTCCACATTTGTCTGTTAGATCTAGTTTATTTACAGCATCACTCAAGTCTTGTATTTCCTTATTGATCTTCTGTCTAGATGTTCTATTCATTATTTGAATGTGATATATTTAAAGTATTTTATTATTAATGTAGAACCATCTATTTCTCCCTTCAAATATGTTTTTTTTTTTTTTTTTTTTTTTTACCGGGAGGTACCGAGGATCGAACCCCGGTCTCTCCATATGGTAGACGGACGCCGAACCTCTTGAGCCACATCCGTTTCCCTCCCTTCAAATATGTTAACATTTGCTTCATATAGTTTGGGGCTCTGCTGCCAGGTGCATATATATTTATAGTTGTTATGTCGTCTTGTTGAATTGACCTCTTTATTAGTCTAGAATGACCTTCTTTGTCCCTCATAACAATTTTCTACTGAAAGTCTATTTTACCTGATATTACAATAGCTACCCTATCTCTCTTTTGATTACTACTTGCAATGTACTTTTTTCCATCCTTTTACTTTCAACCTATTTATGTCTTTGAAATTAAAGTGTGTCTCTTTTACAAAGCATATAGTTGGTCATACTTTTTAAAATCCATCTTTCCAATCTCTGCTTTTTGACTGGAGTCTTTAATCCATTTACAGTTAATGTCACTACTGATAATGCTGGACTTAATTCTGCCATTTTGCTATTTAGTCTTTGTAAGTCTTTTACCTTATTTGTCCCTCAATTCTTTTTATAATTCCCAATTTATATTTATTTGATTTTTTGTATTATACCATACTGAGTCCCTCCTCATTTCTATCTGGATATATTTTCATATGTTTTTCTTGTGGTCACCATGTAGTTAAAATATAACATCCTAAATCTGTAACAATCATTTGATTTGATAGTACCTTTACTTCAATAGCATACACCTACACTGTTCCTATACCCCTTCACCTCCTACCTTTTTATTACAAATTCGAAATTTGTACATTGTATATCACAAACCATAGTTTTATCACTACCTTTTATGAATTTGCATTTTATTACCTGTTGGGAGCAATAAATGGAGTTACATACTCAGAATACAGTACAATGGTACTGGCATTTATAATTATCCATATGGTTACCTTTACCAGAGGTCTAGTGTCCTTTCCTTTCAATTGGAAGAACTCCCTTTAGCATTGCTTGTAGGTCTAATGGTGAACTTCCTCAGCTTTTGTTTATTTGGGAATGTCTTTATCCCTCCTTTATATTTGAAAGAAAGTCTTGCCAAATATAAAATTATTAGTTGGTGTAGCAGTTTGGTATTATTTA
Organism: Tolypeutes matacus; assembly: GCA_026826555.1. Taxonomy (NCBI): domain Eukaryota; kingdom Metazoa; phylum Chordata; class Mammalia; order Cingulata; family Chlamyphoridae; genus Tolypeutes; species Tolypeutes matacus. The sequence continues at coordinate 4,981,560 of JAKSZT010054561.1, read as the reverse complement.
TGAATTCCAAAAATAGATATTGGATTAAGTTTGTAAACTAGTCTGTTCCACTGGGTGTATTAGATTGTATTATCTTCAGAGGTTTCACTTTTACTTGATTAAATAATGACTAAGTCTTTGACTGGGCCACGTCAGTAGGACATTGAGTCCCTGCCCCCTTGGTGGGTGGGGACTCACAGAGAAAACTAAACGCAGAGGAGTTCCTTGGAGTTTTAATGCTGGAGCCCTGGGAAGTAAATACACAGAGAAGCAGATATGTGAGGAAAGAGAGAAGGCTCCATTAGTCATGGCAGATGTCCCGGGAAGAGAGATGAGCCATTCACCTGGTAGTTTACAGCTGGCCTTGTGGAGAGAACAGAGCAGCTCAGCCCAGACAGAGACGAGTCCCAGGAGAAAAATGAGGCCTACAGCTGATATTGGAAGAAGCTGGGACCACGGAGCCTTAAGAAGAAGAAGTAAGGCTGGACTCTTGCAGATGTCAGCAGCCATCTTGCTCCATCACGTGGCAACAGACTTTGGTAATGGAAGTAACTTATGCTTTATGGCCTGGTAGCTGTAAGCTTCTACTCCAAATAAATACCCTTTATAAAAGCCAACAGATTTCTGGTATTTTGCATCAGTACCCCTTTGGCTGACTAATACAGTTGGCAATTGTTTTCTTCGAGCCCTTTAAGTATTTCAACTCACTACTTTCTTGTCTCCATGGTTTCTGATGAGAAATCAGCATTCATTCCAATTGGGCATCCTTGTACATAGCATGATGCTTTCTCTTGCAGCTTCCAGAACTCTCTTCTTGTCCTTTGCATTTGACAGTTTTATCAGTATGTGACGGGTCTTATTTTTCTTCAAGTTAATCCTGTTTGAGGTTCTATAGGATTCTTGGATGTGCATATTCAAATCTTTTGCTAAGTTTAGGAAGTTCTCTGTCATTTCTTTGAATATTCCTTTTACCTTTTTCTCTCTTCTCCTACTGGGACTCCCATAATGTGTATATTGGTATGCTTGATGGTGTTCCAGAGGTTTCTTAAGCTATTTTTACTTTTTATGATTCTTTTTTTCTTTTTGCTCCTCAATCTGATTCACTTCAATTGTCCTGTTTTCAAATTCACTGGTTCTTTCTTCAGTCAGCTCTAATCTGCTGTTGAATCTTTCCTGGGAATTTTTCATTTCAGTTATTGTGGTCTTCAACTCTAATAGTTGTTTGGTTCCTTTTTAACATTTCTGTCTCTTTATTGAGATTATCATATTGTTCATTCATTGTTTTCCTGATATCCTTTAGTTCTTTCTCTATGTTTTACTTTATCTCCTTGAGCATATTGAAGATCATTTTTTAAGAGTCTTTTTCTGGTATGTCCACAGTCTGTTCTTCTTTGTTGATGTTTTAGGGATTTTTATCATCTTCCTTTTGATGGGCCATCATTTCTTGTTTCTTTGTTTGTCTTCTAATCTTTTGTTGTACAATGTACATTTTAATATTTTAAAATGTTAACTCTAGCATTTATTCCCTGAGATGTTTGTCTCTTGAGTTTGTATCCAGCTGTTGATATGACAGAGATTTTCATGAGTGTCAGGAGCTAATAAAACCAAGCAAATCTAAGTAAAAAACATCTTTCACAATCTTTGCAAATTGGCTTTGCATTGACCTGGGCTCTCCATTGGAGTTCAGCCCACCTACCAGGAAGGTCAGTCCCAGGTCAATGCAAAATCAGTGTCCTCCCTGCCTTTTCTCCTCCTGTGTCTGGTCCTGGACTTGTGCTTACTAGTAGCCTTAGGAGTTTCCTTGTTTAAAGGAGTTTGAATGCCCCTTCTACTTCCCAGGAAATAGATTTTCTCCCTCTCCTGGGCCTTTTACTGCAGAACTTAAAGCTGGTGAAACTTTGCCCCAGGCCATCTGCTTCAATTGTTTCTTAAGGTGATTTAATTGTCTCAAGCTGCTTTTGCCTGAAGGTTAAATTCTGGGTTGGGGGTAGGGGTAAGGGCACAACAGAGAGGAATTTCCTAAGTCAGTCTTTCCCAGCTGGAACAAGGTCAGGGACCCACAAAGGAAGCACTATCCTGGGGAGGGGATGAAGGAGGTGTTAGCAAGGGCACCAGGAGCTTCTTCCATAACTCCCCAAAGCTGTGCTTTTTTGGCTCAGTCCCTGCCCAGCCATTGCAGCTCTTCAAATGTCTTCCACAGCTCCAAGGAAGCATACCAACTTTAAGTCTCTTTGACTGCTTTTAGCCAATGCAGGTTGGAACAATGACCACCCCTAAAGGCAGGCCCAAGGTAGCTAATCAAAAGCAGTGATTAATGATCTGAGCTAGCTAATCAAAAGTGAAGGGAAGTGATTGACCCACTTCCCTTCACCCTGGATCTTGGGGAAGTGGGTTTTTACGTACCTCTCTGGCACCAGCAAGCTAAGCCAGGTCAGACCCCACTGCTGCCTGCTGTGAGAGTGGGGGGTGGATGATGGTAACCTCTGTGTGGAAAGAGAAATTTTCTGGTATTTACCAACATTTACCAGCCTCCTCCTCCCACTCTTCCCTGGATGCTGTACAGTGTTCTACTGAACTTTGGAGTTTTGAAATGGTTGACTCAGATAGTTCCTGCCTGTTTAATAGTTGTTCTGGTGGAGGGACTGATTCATGTAGCTTCCTACTCTATCATCTTCCTACAATTCCTCTTGAGAGTGTATTTTTGATCACTGCTTTATATGGTAAAAATTGTGTAGTATTTTCTATTTAGAGATTAGAAAGAGAATTAAGATTTTTCTCTGTCTAGTTGATTTAGCATTTTAAACTTTTTATTGATAGTTGGAATGTATGGAACCATCACACACAAATACATTAAAGATCTTTAATACTTTTATAGGTTTGCATTTTGCAAATATGAGATTCTAATAAATAATATTTCATGTGATTTCCACCAGAAAAGAGAAAAAGTGTGGTACATTTATAATTGCATATGCTGCATTATAGAATACACTCCTGATTGGAAAGAGCTTCTATAATTGACCAGGTGTTGATGAGAATTGAATCTTCTGTTGTCAAATTTATACATGTGGTGATTAAAAGTATTTTTCAAAGACCAGCTTCCGGCTTGGTATATTCAAACCCTTTTCTTTTCTACTACCATATTGTTGCATGTACCGATAGTTCCTTCCTTTTTACTACTGAATAGTATTTCGTTGCATGGATATATAACACCTCAATTTGTTTATCCATTCTCTTGTTGATGGACATTTGGGTTGTTTCCAGATTTTGACTGTTATGAATAGAGCTGCTGTGAACATTTTTGTGCAAGTCTTTTCATGAGCATGTGTTTTTGTTTCTCCTGGGTAAATACCTACGATGTAATAGCTGAGCCAAAGTGTATAAGACTCTGCCAACCTTCATCACTTCTTTGGGATAACATTGTGATAATTGCTTAGTTCTGCTAAAGCATGGGATCCTCAGAGGAAAAGTCCATTAGAGGAAGAATGATTATAAAAGTTTGTGACAAATGAACTATGCATTTTTTATGTCAGAAATTCTAACTTTGCAATGAGATGTTTTAATTACCTAAAATTAAACATAATAATTACTATGACATTCAAAATACCTAGGGGCGGGGGGAGGGGCAACACACTTCATTCAAATCTTAAAAAGTGTTTTTAAATAGAAAATTGTAGCAGTCAGAGTCCAGTCAGGAAACAAATAGCACAGTTATTTTTAACAGATGTAATTTAATATAAATATTAATTAGTTTAAAGTTGTTAACTAGGTAACTTAAGAGGCAAAACAGGTATAACAGAAGTATCCATTACATAAAGCAGCTACCTTACCCTAAGGGTGAAAGTAAAGGGAAAGCGCTTGAAATATAAAAAAAATTAGCAGAGTGGAATTAAAACTTAGACGTCAGGAGGCACTGCTTGCCTGGTGCTGATATATCTGTATGGCCTGCAAGCTAAAAATTGTTTTTAGGTTTACATTTGCATCTTTAAAGAAGAATACTATTTTATGACACACGAAAATTATATGAAATTCAGATTTCAGTGTTCCTAAGTGAGGTTTTATTGGAGCACAGCCATGCTCATTCATTTCCATATTGTCTATGGCTGCTTCTCACTATAGAATAGCAAACTTGAGTAGTTGCTACAGAGACTACATGGACTGAAAATCTAAAATATTTACTTTTTGGCTTTAGAGCAAAAGTTTGCTGACATCTGTTCTATGAGGCTGGTTTTGCAAGTGTTGGAAAAAATCCAAATTAGAATTCAGCTGCTGCTGGAACGAACTGCTACTCTTAGGTGTAGATGTACTATTGCATGATGCCCAGAGGGACAAGAAACAGAGAAGTGCACAGGAAGCAAATGAGAAGAAGTAAATCCCTTCATTCTCCTCCAGACTTATAGTTTCCCCCTATTGCCCCTTATTGGAAGAATTTTAAGAGGGAAGAAGCTGGAAAAGCAGAAGTGTGGCTTATAGGTCCCCAGTCCTAACAACACAGAGCAGGGAGAAGGGTGGGTTTGGAACTGATAGACAGTAGCTTAGTAACTTGTACACACACACACACACACACATACATAACCAGCAAGAAGAAAATAAACATAGCTTCTGCAGTCCTCATTTCTGTACCTGGTCATGCAGCTATTGTATATATATTTATTATTAAACTTTTTATTTTGAAATTATTGTAGAGTCATATGCAGTTGCAAGAAATAATACAGAAACATTCCATTTGCTCATTACTCACTTTACCCAATGGTAACATCTTCCAGAACTATAATACAATATATACCAAGATATTTTTTTTTTAAAGATTTTATTTATTTATTCATTTATCCCCCCCTTGCTGTTTGTGCTCACTGGGTCAGCTAACCACGCCGTGCGGGCGGGCTTGCCTTCACCAGGAGGCCCCGGGAACCGAACCCGGGGCTTCCCATATGGTAAACGGGAGCCCTACTGATTGAGCCACAGCTGCTTCCCTATACCAAGATATTGACATTGATACAGTCAAGATACAGAACAAAACCAAGAAAATTCCTCTGTTGGCATTTTATAGCCATAGCTACTTTCCTACCCCTACTTCCCCTACCCCATTCTTTTTTTTTTTGCTATTAAAGTCCATGGTATAGTTTAGGGTTGCCTGTGTAGTGTAGTTCCATGGATTAAAAAAAAAACACAATTTATTGAAGTATCTCATTCATACATGAACATACATAAACAATAAGTCTTCAGTAAACATTGTGAACTTACAAAGCAAACATGCATAACATCATACAGGGCTCCCACACATCACCCCAACACAAACACCTTGCATTGTTGTGAAACATTTGTTAACAAATTATGAAAGAGCATCATCAAAGTATTACTGTTAACTATAGTCTGTATCTTCCTCCCCTATACATTTTTATTTATTTTTATTTATTTATTTATTTTTAAATTTCCCCCTTTTTTTTTTTTTTAAAGATTTTATTTATTTATTCATTTATCCCCCCCTTGCTGCTTGTGCTCGCTGGGTCAGCTAACCACGCCGTGCGGGCGGGCTCGCCTTCACCAGGAGGCCCCGGGAACCGAACCGGGGCCTCCCATATGTTAAACGGGAGCCCTACTGTTTGAGCCACAGCCGCTTCCCCCCTATACATTTTTAAAAAGGATTTATTTACTTATTTACTTTTATCCATTTTTACCACCCCACCCCCCGTTTTTGCTGTTTTTGTGTCCATTTGCTGGGCAACCCTCTGTGCCCGTTTTCTGTCCTCTCTTCTCATCCTTCTCCTGTCTTCACTGGGATTCCATCCTTGGTACCTCCGATGTGGGAGAGAGGCATCCTACCGCCTGCGCCACCTTAGTCCCTAGTTTTTTGGTGCGTCTCATATTGACTTTCCCTTGTGTCACTCTCCTGTTACATCATTATCTTGCTGCGTGGCTCGCGGGACCTGCCCCTACCCCATTCTTAATCCTTGGCAATAATTAATCTGTTCTCCATTTCCAGAATTTCAAGAATGTTATGTAAATGCAATTATATAGCACATAACCTTTTGGGATTGTTTTTTTAAAAGTTGGCATAATTTTCTGGCGAGTCAGCCAAATTATTGCATTTATCTATAGTTTGTTACTTTTTATTGTTGATTAGTATTGCACGGTATAGATATTTCAATTTGTTTAACCATTCTTCTATTAAAGGATATTTGGGCTGTTTTTGTTTTTTTTTTGGCTATTACAAATAAAGTAGCTGAAAATTTTGTGGATGAGTTTTGTGTGAACAAAAGTTTTAAATTCTCTAGGATAAAAATCCAAGACTGCAATTTCTGGTTTGTGTGACAGTTGCCTGATTAGTTTTTAAAGAAACTGCCAAAGTGTTTTCCAGAGAGGCTATAGCATTTTACACACCCCTCCAGCAATGTATGAGTGATCCAGCTTCTCCACATCCTTACCAGCACTTGAGATTGTCATTATTTTTTATTTTCACCATTCTGATAAGTGTGTAGTAATATCCTATTGTGGTTTTAATTTTCATTTCCCTAATGACTTACAATGCTGAATATCATTCATGTACTTATTTGCTGTATCTGTATATTCTCTTTGGTAAAATGTCTCTTCATGTCTTTGCCCATTTTCTTTTTTTTTTTTTTAAGATTTTATTTATTTATTCATTTATCCCCCCCTTGCTGCTTGTGCTCGCTGGGTCAGCTAACCACGCCGTGCGGGCAGGCTTGCCTTCACCAGGAGGCCCCGGGAACCGAACCCGGGGCCTCCCATATGTTAAACGGGAGCCCTACTGATTGAGCCACAGCCGCTTCCCTGCCCATTTTCTATTTTTAAAAAATCATTGTGTTTTGAAAGTTCTTTAGGTATTCTAGATACTAGTACTTTGTAACATATATGGTTTTCAAATAGTTTATTCATGTCTGTGTCTTGACTTTTAGTCCTCTTACTAGGATCTTCCACAGAGCAAACATTTTTATTTTGATGAATTTCAATTTATCATTTTTTTCTTTTATGGGTCATACTTTTTTTTTTTTTTTTTTCAAAGATTTTATTTATTTATTCATTTATCCCCCCCCTTGCTGCTTGTGCTCGCCGGGTCAGCCAACCACGCCGTGTGGGCGGGTCCGCCTCCACCAGGAGGCCCCGGGAACCAAACCCGGGGCCTCCCACATGGCAAACGGGAGCCCCACTGATTGAGCCACAGCCGCTTCCCAATGGGTCATACTTTTGATGTCAAGTTTAAGAACTCTTTGCCTAGTCTTACATCCTGAAGAGTTTCTCCTATGATTTTTTTCTAAATGTTTTACAGTTTTGTGTATGAATGTCCAATTGCCCCAGCACCATTTGATGAAAAGGTTATTCTTCTTCCAATGAATTGCTTTTTCATCTTTGTCATAAATCAGTTGGTGTATTTGTGTGGGTCTAGTTCTGGGCTATCCATTCTGTTCAGTTGATATCTATGTCTATCTCTCTGCCAAGACCATACAGTCTGGATTACTGTAGCTGTATAATAGTCTTAAAGTCAGGTAACCTGATTCCTTCTGCTTTTCTTATTTTACAAAATCATTTTAACTATTGTAATTCTTTTGCCTTTCCATATAAATTTTGGAATAATCTTGTCTACATCTACAAATTATGGTGCTTGGATTTTATGATTTTATAGGAAACTCTTTTTTTTTCCCAGTTAGCATTTTATAATTTACAGCATACAAGTCCTGTACATGTTTTTGTTATATTTACATCTAATTATTTCTTGTTTTCCTTCTTAGTGATTATAAGAGGTATTGTATTTTTAATTTCAGTGTCATATGTTCATTGCTAGTATATTGTGAAAATGAACTCAGTTATAGGAAAGCATTCAGTCTTTCACTATTAAGTATAAGATTAGTTATAGGTTTTTGTAGATGCTCTTTATCAAGTTGAGGAAATTTCTCTCTCTTCTCAGTTTTTGGAGAGTTTTTATTATGAATGGTTGTTGAATTTTGTGAAATGCTTTTTCTGAGTCAATTGATATGACCATGGGATTTTTCTTTTTTAACCTTTTAATATGGTGGGTTACAGTGATAGATTCTCGAGTATTTAATCAGTCTTGCATCCCTGGAATAAGCCTCACTTAGCCATGGTGTATATTTCTTTTCTTTTTTTTTTTTTTTAATACTGCTGAATTCTATTTGCTAATATTTTAATAAGGGCCTTTTCTTTTTAAGATTTATTTATTTATTTCGTCTCTTCCCCTCTTTGTTTGAGCTTGCTGTATCTGTTTGTTGTGTGCTTGTCTTCTTTTTAGGGGGCACTGGAACCAAACCAGGGACCTTCCATATGGGAAGGAGGTGCCTAATCGCTTGAGCCACCTCTGCTCCCTGCTTTGTTGTGTCTCTCATTGTGTTTTCTTCCTTGTGTCTCTTTATTGCGTCATCTTGTTGCACCAGCTTGCCGTGCCAGCCCTTTGACTTGCTGTCTTGCTCATCTTCTTTAGGAGGCACCAGGAACCAAATCCGGGACCTCCTGTGTGGTAGGTGGAAGCTCAACCACTTAAGCCGCATCTGCTTCCCTGATAAGGACTTTTGCACCTTTATTGAAGAGCAATTTTCTTGTCTTTTAAAAATAGTAATTCCTTTTCTTATTGAAAAGGCTATGCTTCCTTCATTTAATTGCTTCTTCATCATTGTCAAAAAATTAGTTTTGCTTTGTAGTTAAATTTTTTACACTGCTTCTGTCTAGTTTTTGTATCAGTATAGTATTAGCTTCATAAAATGGATTGGAAAGTTCTCCCTCTTCTACTTTAATGTAGAAGATTTGTGTAGAATTGGTGTTAATTCTTCTATAAATACTTAGCAGAATTGCCCAGTGAAATCATCTGGTTCTGCATTTCTTTTTTGGGAAATTTTTAATTTATAAATGTAATTTTCACAATGGTTAATGGGATATTAAAAATCGATTTTATTTTGGGTGATTTGTGGTAGTTTATGTTATTGGAGGGATTGGTCCATTTCATCAAAATTGCCAAATTTATGCAAGTAAGTTTTTTGTAGTATTCTATTTCTATCCTGTTGATGTCTGCAAAGTCTGCAGTGGTATCCCCTGCTTCCTTCTTTTTTTTTTTTTTTTTTACCGGGAGGTCCCGGGGATCGAACCCGGGTCCCTCCATATGGGAGACGGACGCCCAACCAGTTGAGCCACATCCAACGCCCCCTGCTTCCTTCTTAATATTAGTAAGTCTTGCCTTCTTTTTTTCTTTTTCAGCCTAGCTGGAGGTTTGCCAATTTTACTGACCTTTCAAAGACTCAACTTTTTGAATCATTAATTTTCTATATTGTTTTTCTGGTTTCAATTTTGTTGATTTTCTCTTTTCCATATTATATCCTATCTCCTACTGGCTTTGAATTAATTTTGCTCTTTTTTTGGTTCTTGAGTAAGAGATTAGAGTATGGATTTGAGACTTTTCCTTTTTTCTAATGTAGACATTTAGTGCTATAAATTTCCCCCTCAGCACTGCTTTAGCACAAATTACTCCCACAAATTTTGATGTTATTCTTTTATTTTCATTCAGTTCAATGTATGTTTTTATTTGCTTTGAGATTTCCTCTTTGACCCATGAATTATTTAGAACAGTTTCCAAGTGTTTGGAGATTTTCCTGTTATCTTTGGGTTATTAATTTCTAGTTTGATTTCATTGTGGTTACAAAACATACATTGTATGATTTCAATTCTTTTAATTTTTTTGAGGCTTGTTTTATGGCAAAAGATATGTTCTATCTTGGTACATGATCAATGGAGACATAAGAAGAATGTGTATTCTGTTGCCACTGAGTGGAATATTTTATAAATATTGATTAGATTCTGTTGTTTGAAGTTGTTGATTTCTTCTTTATTGGTGCTGATTGTACATCTAGGTGTTTTGATATTTGTTAAAAGATGGGTGTTGAAATCTCTAGCTATAATTGTGGATTGATGTGTTTCTTTCAGTTCTGTCTCTTCTTTTTTAATTAGAGAAGTTGTAGGCTTATGAAAAATCATGCAGAAAATACAGAGTTCTCATATACCCCATCTCACATGCACAGTTTTCCTGATTATTAACATTTTGCATTAGTGTGGTGCTTTGTAACAATTGATGAAACAAAATTGTTAAAATTATATTATTAAATATATTCTATAGCTTACATTAAGTTTCACTGTTTGTGTTGTACAGTTGTATGATTTAAAAAAATAATTTTGTTCTAGCAACATATATGCATCCTGAAATTTCCCCCTTTTAACCAAATTCATGTATATAATTTAGTAGTATTAATTTCATTCACAATGTTGTGCTACCATCACCACTATTACCAAAACTTTTCTATCACCCCAAATAGAAACATTGTATCAATTAAGCATTAACTATCCATTCCCTCTATCTATGCTGGCAACCTGGTGACCTGTACTCTAATTTCTGACTCCATGAATTTGCTTATTATAATTATTTCATGTCAGTGAGATAAAACAATATTTGTCCTTTTGTGTCTGGCTCATTTCATTCAACATGATGTCTTCAAGGTTCATCCATATTTCCTGGTACAGTCTTGTAGGCTGCCACCCGATAGATTGACACCAACATTTAGGCAACCCAGTATCCATGTTTTCATTCTTTTCATTTTCTTTCTTCCCTTCTAATGTTCCAATATAAATTTAAAAATTTTTTTCTTTCTGTTTAGAGAAATTCCTTTAGTCATTTTTTGGGGGCACCTTCAAGTTTACTTATTATTTCCTTTGTTCCCTCCCTTATATTTACCCCATCCGTTTAGTTTTCCAGTTTGGTTATTATATTTTTCATTTCTTTCAAGTGTGTTTGTAATTGCTCACCATTTTTATGATGGCTAATTTAGTCTTTGTCAGATAATTCTAACATCTCTCTTTTACTGCTCATGTCTATTGATTGTTTTTTTTTCATTCAAGTTGAGATTTTCCTGGGTCTTTGTATGTTGAGTATTTTCAATTGAAATCCGGACATTTTAGGTATTCTGTTATAAAACCATGGGTCTTACTTAAACCTTCTGTGTTAGCTGTTTTTTTTTTGACATTTATCTAGCAGGGGAAGAGGTGGGCACTGCTAAGTGAGGTGAAGGTAGAAGCACAGGTACTCCACTTGGCCTCTATTAGTATGTGAGGCCATCACTGCTGGGTGTGGGTGAGGGGTCCATCTCTCACCTAGGCCTTCTCTGATACCGTCTTGGCTGAGGGAGCAGGAATGCCACATTATTGCTCCCCTCATGGTTTCCATTTACTCTAAGGGGAGCTAGTCTCATTACTACTGTGGGGGTGAAAGTCATGACTCTCTACGAGGCCTCTGGCATTACCTCAATGGGGTGAGGAGGGTAGAGAGTGTCTTGTTATTGCCAGCATCCCTAAATGGCCTTTTCTGATGTCACCCAGCTGGGGTTTGGGATGCCTCATTACAACATGGCAAAGAGAAGTCTAGGCACCCCACTTGGTCTTTGCTGACATGGGTGGGGTTGCAGAAATTTCTGTGGCGTTTGGTTGGAATAGAGAAGTTATTATCTAAATGCTATATGTCTTGCTAAGCTGCCTCTTTAGCTAGAGAGCAGGCTTTTGTTGGGGCTTTTTTCCCCCTACATTTGTTTGTTTCTGGGTTGCCAGCTTCAGCTCCAATTCTAGTATATATGAAGCAAAGGAAAACCCAGGGAACTAATCACTGTGCCATTCCTTGGATATCCTGATGTCTGTACTTAATGTCTGTTTCTCAACACCCTTCAGAGTCTTCTTATGTTTATTTTGTATATTATGTCCAGGGGTGTTAGTTGTACTCAGTGGGAGGAATAGGAAAACCATGTCTACTCCATCTTCCTGGAAGTGGAAGTTTCCATAGTCGATATTTATAACTTTCTACTTTCAATATCCATTTTATATTTCCTTTGTCGCAGTCAGGAGCTCAGTGAGTTGAGGTGTTTTACCTGTGGGTTAATATAAACCATCATTTTTGAAAGTGCTAAAAATTCTTCGTTTTGTTTATTTGTTGTAGTTTTCCATGAACTTTTAGTATTAGAGGTGGAAGTACTGAAAGTGCCCCCAGAAAAACCCTTGGGTTTTGCGTATAGTCTTTGCTGTCCCCACTGTGTAACAGTAACCCAACTGCCTCTTATAAATAGGATCAATCACCCTACTATTAGACTACCTGACTGCTCTGCCTGTTCGTTAAATGTATTGAGAAGCCCTAAGTGGCCATGAAACAGTCCCAACACCATTTCAGTGGAAATATTGTTGTGTTCCCTGGTTGAAGCATTCATTCTTTGGGAACCCAGGCCTCCAAGCTAGCAGAGCTCAGTTGCAGGAGACAAGAAGCACAAATTCTGCAAGCAGGTTTTTAGATGCAAAAATGAGAAGAGCTCCTTCCATTCCCACTCCTGATCCTGGATCCATATATACTGAAAATGGGAGAGAGAGCTCCCTCTATTGTTTGTTAATTCAAAGCGTATATTGCATCCTATAAGATACGCTTTCATCCTTTCATGTTATTGTTACCAAATGGCACTGAAACTGAGTCTTTTTTCAGTCATTCCACCATTCTAGTAGGCCCGCTACTTCTGGGTAATGTAATATGTGAAAAGACCAGTAAATCCCATGAGCATGTACCCATTTTTGTACCTCTTTTTCTAGGAATGAGTTCCTTGATCAGAAGCAATGTTAGATGAATATTATGATTGTGCATAAGGTATTCTGTAAGTACACAGATAGTGATAATAGTAGAGGCATTACAGGCTCTGTGGTGACAGAACTAGGATTTGGGGAAGGGTACTATGTCAAGGAATTAAGCACAAGAATCAAGGCAGAGACCCAGATTTCTGAACTGGGAAACACATGGGAACATGGTTTTTAAGAACTAGGCAAATCCAATAATTAAAATTGAGAAATTTAAAACCAGCTTTGCATTGGTGATACTGTATTATAGCACCTTCAGTCCATCCTTATAAACATCAGAATTGGTTCTAAAACCTAGATATAGGGATGGGGTTGGGTGGGGGTGGGAGGAAGAGGACTGGGAGGGGTGGTTAGATAGGCACGCTTTGTTTAGTAGCTTCCTGGTTCCTTATATTCATAATCTAAAAAATTCATACAAATTCATGTAAGGTCCATGTAGTAAAAAAGAAAAATGTTAATCTCATTTGGGGATGAAAAATGAACAATTAATTAGTTTTCAACTTATGTGTTGAATCTTTATAAAAGGAAAGAGATTGTGCTAAAATCAATTAAAGGACATCCTTTAATCCAGACTCTTTTTTATTTCTCAAATGTGACATGTTAAGACTGACAGAAAAGTACAAATGTGTTTGCCCTTCATTTGTTTTTTTGTTTTTTTTTGCTATCCTTGTTTAAATTTTCCATGGATCTCTGAAAGCTCTCTCACGTATTTTCTAGCCATAAAAAGTGTGTTCTATTGAACAACAGTTCTATAAAGTTTTGTGATAACATAAGTACAAAATGTTGGGTTAAACACAATTAAACATATTTCTTTACTGCATGACTTTCATATGGCAATGTGCATTGTAAACCTTTGGAAAGATGGAATGACAATTAGCATTATACCTAATAATTTTCTGAGGAACACACTTTGGGAAATTCTCTAAAATGATGTATTCTATTTGATTTGTCAACACAAGTTAAACATATGAAGATGCACAGTATGCCACCCCAAGGAAACCTTCCATTCATTCATTTGTTTTATGCCAGATACTGTGCTAGACACTGGACATATGGGGACAAAGAAGACCAAGTTGCTGTCACCAAGAAGATTCCTGTTAGTATTTTGTATGGATATTTAATTTTCCATAACTGTTTTGTACTTCACTGTGAAAAGTGGACATAGAAATATGTGACTTATCTTAACCATTAGTTCCCAGTTCTTAGTGTTTTACTTGTTCCTTTTTTTTTTTTTTTTTTTCTTTCACCACTCACTTAGCAGCTTCACTGGCTGGGGTTGACTTTATCTTACATTTATCTCACCAAGTATCAACTAAAGTTTTCCTTAAGTACTTGTTTGATGGGTTTTAATAAATTTCTATAAATTGCTTGTAATTTTAAATATGTTTTTTCTTAGTAGCAGCTGAAAAAATTATTTTTTGACCCCAAATATCGTGGGACCACAGTCATAATTGTATTAGTCTGAAATCTGGAACCTGGCAGCAAAGAGTCATGTAATGGAAACATGAAATAGAAGAAAGGAAAGAATTCTATTCAGTAATCACACAGGGCCAGCTCTAAGCAAAAAACATTTGCAACTATTGGAGTCCAACTTTTCCCCTGCATATTTTTAAGTTTCATCTCCCCAGGCTCTAAGAACAGCAGAATGTAACATATGCAAGTGATGGTTTCTGAAAAATTTGAGAATCCCCACATATACTATTCCACAATATTTTCCCCTATAATTTCTCCCATAAACTGATGGTGAGGGAGAGTACGAACAGCATGAGCACATGCAAAGTGATCTGAGCTGGGTAGCTGCTTCAACATTTGTACCGCAGCAAAATGACTCTTGATTACATGTCATGGACTTTGAAAGTTTCGTGAAAACGGCAAAACCAATCAGTGGCTCACATTGGCAGTGGTTCTCAACTAAGAAAAGAGGTGTCGGCGTGAGGGGGTGTGCCTTCTGAAAACTCCCTGAGGACTCTGCTGGTCCCCCAGAAAACGTCGCCTCCCCCTTTTACCTCTGTCCACGCCGTTGGAATTTCTGCTTTATGGATTTATGACCATCTGTCCTTCCCAGTGAGCTAGTGAGAGAGTCTCACATCGGATTCTATTCTAGAGCGAGTGTGTAGAGCAGAGCTTTGTGACAATGCTTGAGCACTTGGAATGAGTGTGAGTGAGGAAGAGAAGTAGAGAGCAAGAGGGCTAGAAAGAAAGAGGAGAAGCACATCTTGGCATAGGACTGAGACAATGGAGCACTGTGCCTAAGTGTTCTTCAGAGCCCCAGAGGAAGGTGTGACCTCATTTATATTTATTATTGAGCAGCTGTTCAGAATGTTATCCTTGGAATTTTACAATCCCAAGGGAGTAAAGAGCATGCCTTTCCACATTCAGAAGCATTTTGGCTATAGTGTGTTCATACATATTAAAACAAGGTGTTCTGGCTAAGAAGGCTGGGATTTAGGGTTGCTATTTGCAGAGCCAATTTGCTTGTGACCTTCTCCATTGTTTATTTACATAAGTTAATATTCATTAAGACTTTGTTAAGAAATATGCCTCTGTGTGTGTGTGTGCATGTATAAAGAAAGCTGGAAGATGGAAAGGTATTTGTTCTCATTTAGGGCATCTCTGGAGAAGGCCAGGGAAAAGCAGTTCCGTGATGGTTTAGGTCCCATGTGACAAAACTGCCAAACAGAACTTTTGGATATAGCTATTTAGACATGACCAACTTGATTGAGGTAATTTGATGCAGCCCTTTCAAAACATAATATCACTGTTTTTATTACCAAGTTGTGTTAGTAATATATCCCTATGTCATTCTTTTTTTTTTTAAAGATTTATTTTATTTATTAATTACCCCCTCCCCCCATTGTTTCAGCTTACTGTCTGCTTTCTGTTCATCTTCTTTTTAGGAGGCACTGGGAACCGAACCCAGGACCTGCCATGTGGAACGGAGGCACCCAATCACTTGAGTCACCTCTGCTCCCTGCTTGTTTCTCTTGTTGTGTCTCCTCACTGTGTCTCTTTGTTGCATCATCTTGCTGTGTCATTTTTTTTTTTTTTTTTTTTTTTAAGATTTTATTTATTTATTCATTTATCCCCCCCTTGCTGCTTGTGCTCGCTGGGTCAGCTAACCACGCCGTGCGGGCGGGCTTGCCTTCACCAGGAGGCCCCGGGAACCGAACCTGGGGCCTCCCATATGGTAAACGGGAGCCCTACTGATTGAGCCACAGCCGCTTCCCTTGCTGTGTCATCTTGTTCTGTCAGCTTGCTGCGCCAGCCCATTGCATCAGCTTGCTGTCTTGCTCGTCTTCTTTAGGAGGCACCAGGAACTGAACTGGGACCTCCCATGTGGTAGGCAGGTGCCCAACTGCTTGTGCCACATCCACTTACCCCTATTTCATTCTGAATCCCCACTCCAATCATGGGGGATTTTCACTTTCAATTGTGTTTATTTATTTATTTATTATTATTATTATTTTTTTTGTAGAAAATGGTTTATCAATTCCATTTTTGTATAAAACACACGGGAGAAACCTAGCCAATCAACACACAATTGTTGCCACATGAAAAGGTACTTTTATCAAACTCTGAATCTAAGAACATACAAATGTTTCTTTATCATGTCTGCAGTAATTGTCTATGCTCTTCCATTTAACTGTTTTAAAAATCCCACATATTCCCATTATTTCTTTCCCAGTTACAGTACAATTGACAGCAAGGAAGAGGGTTGACCAAACAACTCTCTAAGCAGTTTTCTGCTGTCCCTTCTTTCCAATCAGAGATTTGTGGATGTGAGGGATCACACCACCCCCAGCTATGGTCGCCTTGATAAGAGAATCCAACTCTTCATCACCACGGATTGCAAGCTGCAAGTAACGTGGAGTGATACGCTTTACTTTGAGATCCTTAGAAGTATTACCTGCCAGCTCCAGCACCTCAGCAGTGAGATACTCCAGAATTGCAGCACTCTACACCGCAGCAGTGGCACCAACCCTCCCATGGCTGGTGGTGCGAGTCTTCAAGTGTCTGTGGATACGGCCCACTGGAAACTGGAGTCCAGCTCTTTGAGAGCGAGATGCTGCCTTAGCCTTGGCCTTTCCACTGTCTTTTCCAGCTTTGCCTCCAGCGATGGTCTCGGCGCTGCTCCCGGCGCGCTGCTTTCACCCGTCCGCTCTGACGCGGCGCCGAATCCAATTGTGTTTATTTTTGTATTGACCCATATTTCTGTCCCATCTATGAAGTTCTTGAATGAATTAAAAATTTTTTTTTGAAAGGTAACACCTTCACTTTTATTGAGCGGATATATTTATTTTTTAATTGTAAGTAAATAAATATAAACTTACAAAGCAAATTAGGGAACTGGGAAGGCAGTCCAATCCAGACATCAGTGAATTTTCAGAGAATGTGTAGGTACTTGGGCTCTCTGTGAAATTGTTCACCCCTCCCACCTCACAGCCTGCTCTGGGAAATTAAGCTCATCAGCTTTGGTAGCAGGAAACATTGTCATTCACGTTCTGTGATCAAATGGTCAATTTTAATCTGATTTGTACATTACGGTTGATTTTGGTTGGAAGAGCAATTAGTGTGTGTGTGTATGTGTGTTAGAAACTGAAGTCTGAAAGCAGATAAGGTGTTACTGGGGAATGTTAGCTGCCTAGTCAGGCACAGAGGCAGTACCTGGTGCAGTTTGCAAGCCTCAGACATATAAATGTGGGAACTGGAACTTGAACATGCCCCAAAATGCACAGGATTTGAAGATGCTGGCACCTCAGTACTAAGCTCCAAGAAGCCTGACATTTGTAAAAACAGAACTCCACTTTGGGAATTTACCAGGGAATTAACTGCCAAGACGGACCAGATACTCACATTAGTAGGGCCAGCACATTTTTTCCCGATAGGAAAACTACATGGGAAGCCAGCGTTTAATCAAGAGGTGGCTTGAGGAGCATAGGCTCTGGGCTGGGGGAGTCAAGTATATGATTTGAATGTCCACAGAATTAGGGTCCCACATGTGGCTCTGTCTTTCAGTTGAACCAGGCATGGGTGGGCTTTTCACTTTCGGTTTTCCCCTTCTTTTCTGAACAATTCATCTTCTAACATACTTTTACTCTGGATATGTTAATGCCATCTAGCAGGTTATTGTCAATTCTTTTTTTTTTTTTAAAGATTTTATTTATTTATTCATCCATCCCCACCTGCTGCTTGTGCTCGCTGGGTCAGCCAACCACGCCGTGCGGGCGGGCCTGCCCTCACCAGGAGGCCCCGGGAACCGAACCCGGGGCCTCCCATATGGCAAATGGGAGCCCCACTGATTGAGCCACAGCCGCTTCCCTTATTGTCAATTCTTGCTGTACCCCAGAGCCATTTATCTCTTTAGGGTGACCCTGCTTGCCTTTCTCAGATCTGATCCATTTTATTCTTATTTTATGGTTTATCAGATGAGAATCTATTTTCAAACATTTTTTGGTATTTTGCTTTTACACGCATGTGATACTTACAGACATAAATAAAGACTACTTGGGGAATGTGAAATTGGTTCATTCTGATTGGAAAGGAAGAGTGTGAAGTGGAAATTGTCCATTCACATGCTTTTGTGTTGCAATCCCAGGTGATTGGGATGTCAGGGAGGCTCCCAGCAGGCACGGCCTCCAGCATACAATTAGTGCTTATTTAGCATTCTCTTTAATCAGACATTTATTAAAAAAACAATTGGATGTTTTGAATTCACTCTACTTCAAATATATGTTTCAATAAACTATAAAGAAAATAGTTTTAACTGAGGATTAATATTTGATTAGTAATTGAGGTGGGAAATAGCAAGAGGGCAGTTCTAGTTTTTATTTTGAATTTAGTCTCTTATTTCTATTTTTATGGTATATGTATATATACAGCTACATAGTTTTCACATATATACTTGAGAATTTTCAATACTCTGTCATGAAAAATGTAAGTAAATTGATCTTTGACTTTTGGTTTAACAGTCTGATAGTGGATATGGTCTGTGATCTCAGTTTGCTCCATTTTTTAAATGAAGAAAGTTTATAATAATGTATTTTGACAGTTAATGCCTTCCTTTTTTATGACTTTGGCAAGTTTTTTTCCTCGCTTTTTCTTCCCTGTGATCATATTATTAAATAATTCCGTTTAATTTTAGGGCTTGAATATTCTTTATAAGTTATGCAATCTTACCCCTCCATTCTGAAGATGTGTTAGTGAGACCAAAAGAAGGTGCTTGTTCAAGGTCACACTGACAATGGCAGAGCTTGGACTAGAATAGCATTCCAGGCAGGGCTGTCCCCTGCCCACATCGCTGAGCGCTTTCAGAGTTATGATTCAGATTTATGATAACCGTGGATGAATTCCACTGGAAAAATGTTTGTGCCATCCATCTCAATCCTTTGCTAGTCATGCAAGCCGTCCTTTAAAAATGAGGATTTTTTCTTTTTTGCTGACAGTTTCATAATTCTAGTTGTTTCTGCTCTGTTAGAATTTGTCCAGCTCAATTCCTAATCTTCCAGTATAAACCTGCTTAGATTGGAGTACTATCTTGCCAGAATGAGCAAGTGAATAATTGAAATTTTTATTAAGGTTGAAACTTCTTATTATATTATATTTATTATATATGATAGTTTCAACTTGCTGAGAATGTCTTGTCAAATGCATTCTTTCCCATTATTTTCTTTATGTAGTGTTTAATTTGAGTGGCCAGTCTTCCATGCTTATGTAAGAAAACAAGTCAACGTGGCTCTCAACCAATTAATACTCTTTTCTAGTTGGAATTGGCTTGTATTAATGTAGTAGTCTGACCCCTAGTGGTTAAAAGAAACATCTGCACTGCTAATTGTAGGAACAACAAAAACAACAAAAATATTCTTTTTTTAGAGAAGTTGTGGGTTTACAGAACAATCATACATAAAATATAGGATTATTATTGTTATTATTAACACTTTGCATTGGTGAGGTAACTTTGCATTTGTTACATTGATGACAAAAATATTTATAATTGTACTATTAACGATAGTCCATGGTTTAATGTAGGGCTCACTGTGAAGTGTAGTTCCATATATATATATATTTTTAAATATATATATATATTTAAATTTTTATTCTGTTACCATATATACAATCTAACCTTTCCCCTTTTAATCACATTCATATGTATATTTCAGTTCTGTTAACAAATTTTGACAGAATTTTCTGCAAAATGAATATGGGACAGTGAATTCCCCTTTGAAAATAAATAAAATAAATAGACATGAGTTAAATTGCAAGTTCATTGTGTTTCTATGAAAATAATTTCCAAATCTGTATTTTTTAAAAAAGATTTATTATTTATTCCCCCACCCCCATTGTTTGTGCTTACTGTGTCTGTTTGTTGTGTAGTCATCTTCTTTTAGGAGGAATTAGAACTGAACCCTGGATCTCCTTGTGGGGGGAGGTGCCTAATCATTTGAGCCACCTCCGCTCCCTGCTTTATTGTGTCTTTCATTGTGTTTTTCTCCTTGTTTCTCTTTGTTGCATCACTTGTTGCATCAGCTCACTGTCTTGCTTGTCTTCTTTAGGAGGCACTGGGAACCGAACCCAGGACCTCCCATGTGGTAGGCGGGAGCTCATCTGCTTCCCCCAAATCTGTATTTTTACTTGCTTTTAGTCATGCATGATCAGGCATCACTTATAAACACACTTATATTCCAGGAATCCATTTTATATTATTAGTTTGAAACCAAGAACTTGTTTCCCCCCCCAAGATTAATGTTTTGTTTTCATCCAAGGCTAGCCTATTCTAGCCTGTTTGCTATAAAAATGGAATCAAACTCAGAGCTGGATGAAATGTTAATAAGTTTGCTGAAGATCAGAGACTCAGAAAGAGTTGGTCACTTTTCCAAAGCCATAAAGTGAGTTATCAGAAAATCTAAGCTGAATATATCTTTTCTGAGCCTTAGTCAGGTCTTTCCTCAGATCTAACTGGGACTGGATAGCATCAGGCAAGGACCAGTCTGGTTCTTGATTCTTGGGAGCTGGGAGTCAATGTGGTGCTGAGGAGAGAAGGAGGAGGGTTTTGAGAGTGTAAACCCAGGAAGGGGAAAATGATAAAAGTTATAAATGCAATATATGCTCACTGTAAAATATTCAAACAGAGGATATTAAGTAAAAAGTGAAAACTGTTCCTTACCGGTGGCCTGAGTGCTTCCAAACCTATGGCCTAGAGGTATCTTCTCTGATATGCAACCATCAGACTTTTATCCACATACATAGGTTTATAATATGCACATTATTCTTTAATTTGCTTTATTCACTTAAAAATATCTTGGATATCTTTTCAAGTCAATACATTCTTATTGCCTGTCTACCTAGTGTTTTGATGTTAGGATATGGCCTAATTTATTAACTAGCCTTCAATTATTTTTCGTATAGATGTTTTAAAAATTTCTCTGCTACAATGCCAAACAATGCTATAATGAACATCTTTGTACATATGAATAACAGACTTACACAAGTTTATCTGTGGGGTAAATTTCATTAAAGTGAAATTTTAGGTTAAAGCTTATGTAGAAATATAATTTTGACAGTTAATCTAAACATATTTTTGAAACTGATATTGTCCCACTTCCTTTTCTTCATTTTTCCTTGTTCTGGGTGTCCCCTCCCAAGCCCCAATGGTGTTATGTTTCCCTTCACCTTAACCAACCCTGGCCTTTTGTCCTTTTTGCACACTTAATTTCTTTTCTGAAAAGAATGAAGTTATCTTATATGAACTCTCTGAACTTCTTTTTCTAGGTGTACACTTTGCTGACCTCTTTTATTCTCCCTTTCTTCACGTCTCTTGAGCAGATGAAGAGGAAGCAGCCTTCCCCCCTCTACCTGTTCACTTTTTGTCATGTCCCTTCTTACACTTTCTGGGACCTTCTTTCATCAGGTATACCTTATCTAATGCTTCTTTAATCTCACCTATTTGTGTTGCCTATTTTATCTTGGCTTATATAAAATTGTTGTCTCCTCTATTCTTTAAACCATGTTTTTCCAAAGCGTGTTTACCTAACAGTGGTCTTAGGAGGTAATCAGTGGAAAATAGAATAATTTTGTCAAGTAAGTTTGAGATATCCTATATACTATTACCTTCTTTTTGGATATTTAGAATTTATAGTACTTTTTAAAAGGTTCTGAGTAGTTCTGTGTTTTAGTTTGCTTGGCTGCTGAAAGCAGAAACCATAAAATAGGTTGGCTTTTAACAGGGGGAATAGATTAGCTTATAAACTTAAAGTTTTTAGGTCGTGAATATATACAAATCAGGGCATCATCAATACGATGCTTTCTTCCTGAAGACCAGCTGTTGGCGATTCTGGACCCCTCTGTCACATGGCTTGGCCCATGGAGGCATCTGACGGTTTCTTCCTTCTCTTCCAGGTTTCGTTGCTTTCAAGCTTCTTGCTTTTGTGGCATTCTGTCTCTCTGTATTACTCTAGTAAGAAGATTAAGACCCACCTTGGGTCACACCTTAACTGAAGTAACCTATTCAAAAGGTCCTGCTTACAATAGGTTTATACTCACAGTAATGGATTAGCTTTAAGAACATAATTTTCTCGGGGTACATACAGTTGCAAACCACCACATTCTACAGTCATGAAAAGAAATCTGTTTAACATTGTTAACTCAGTATATGCCCCAATTATTTTACCATAAAACCCACCTTTTCCCTTTTGCTTTCTTCTTTGATGTATATTAGCATCTAAAACCAAACACCTTTTTGGAAATACTATTTTAAGAAAAATTTGTCCTTGGCTCTGTGACTCTGCCAAATACTGTTTTTCTTTCCTTCTGGAACTGAAATTCTTTAAAGATTAGCACATATTATCTATCTGCACTTTCTTTTTACCTGCTGGTTCCTGGTGAACCCATTGCAACATGGTATTTACCCTGACCACTAGTTGGTAGTATTAATTACATTTACAATATTACAATACCTTCACCAATATCCGTTACTCCAACTTTGTCATCGCCTTAAAAAGAAACTCTACTCCCATTAAACAATAACTCCCATCCCCTCCACACCCCTCCCCCCTGCTGCCCTGGCTTCTGGTAACCTATAATCTACTATCTGTCTCTATGAAATTTGCTTCTAGGTATTTCATATAAATAAGATTATATAATATTTGTCTTTTTGTGTCTGGCTTATTTCATTCAACATGATGTCTTCGAGCTTCATCCATGCCTTGAGCAGGTTTCAGAACTTCATTCCTTTATACTGCTGAATAATATTCCATTGTGTGTATATACCACATTTTGTTTGATGGATAGTTGAGTTGCTTGCACCTTTTGAATATTGTGAATAATGCTGTTATTAACATTGGTGCACAAATATCTCTTCAGGTCCCTGCTTTCAATTCTTTAGGGTATATACCAAGAAGTGGGATTGCTGGGTCATAAGGTAATTCTATTTTCAACCTTTTGAGGACCACCCCCGACTGATTTCTACAGTTGCTATACCATTTCATGATGCCACCAGCAGTTTATAAGGATTCCTATTTCTCTGCATCCTCACCAATATTTATTATTCTCTGTTACATTTTTAAATAGCCATCCTCATGGGTGTGAATAATTCTAATTGATACTTATAGTTTTTAAAAGGTCTTCATTTTTTCTCATTCTGAACCTATGAGCACTCCAAGAGCTCTATAAGAGCATCAATCCACTGTATAATTCTATCCTAGCAGCAGCTTAGCAGTCTGGACTTAAGTCAGTTCATGAGAACCTTCTTTTCCAAGGGGTTCCAGCAGCGAGGGAAGGGAGAAAGAGGGGTAAATAGGGGAAGTAGTAGTAATTTCTTTGTAAAGTGAGGGCTGTTTAAATAGCCATTCTAAAAAGAAGACCCAGAACTCAAATACAGTTCAAGGAGCTTTTG
Source organism: Tolypeutes matacus (assembly GCA_026826555.1). Taxonomy (NCBI): domain Eukaryota; kingdom Metazoa; phylum Chordata; class Mammalia; order Cingulata; family Chlamyphoridae; genus Tolypeutes; species Tolypeutes matacus. The sequence goes on along the minus strand of JAKSZT010054561.1, from coordinate 4,958,024 downwards.
CCTGACTGGAATGTAGAGCTGTATATCCAGGCACTGCATAGAGTAGCAGTGGTGGATAATTACCCAAATTTTTATTTTTCAATGTCTCTTATTTTCAGACATTTTCCACAGATATTTTTTGAGAAACATTGAGGTATTGTTTCACAATAACTTACATTTTCTTTAGTTGGGATGCTGTCATCATTCATCTAGTCCTTTGAGGCTCCTGCATTCCTAAAAATATTTCTGATGCTCCTATTTGTTAAAATGAATGTGTTCATCACACCTGTAGATATGGAAGCCAGGACACACTGGACCTTGCCTGCTTATTCATGTGAGAGAGAGAGAGAGAGAGAGAGAGAGAGAGAGAGAGAGAGAGAGAGAGAGCGAGCGCGCCTAAGGCCAAATGATGTCAGCTGTTGGATGTCAGAGCCAGTAAGATAAAGATGTGAGCTGGGAGCTGGGAGATGGAGTTGAAGGTCAGAGCAGTCCCATGTTAAAGGTGGAACATGAGTAGAATCAGAAAGGAAGTCAGTAGTAAAAAGTCATGGGCCAGCTGTTGAAACCCTACCCCTGGATTCACATTCGATAGAATTAGTCCAGGACCAGTCTCTCAAATGGAAGGTGAAAAGCTTGTACTTCCCTGCTTTCTGCTTGACTGGGGAGAGTGCTTTATCATGCCTACTTCTGGATGAGATTAAAGATTGGGGAATTTTTAAATGATTTTATAAACTCCCTTTGAGATGATCATTTTTTAAATCTTCTATATTTTTGAGGCACTTATCTACACTGTTATTTTAAATCATAAGTATATCTGCCTAGAACATAGTGCTGACATCTTTCTCTCAATTTTATACCCCAAAAGAGATTAAGTAAGTGTGCCCTTGTGCAAATTAATGGCAGAGTGGGGGATCTGTTAGGTACTTGGTATATCTTGAATGAATACCCACCACTCAAATAGGGTGGTTGGAAAACTCTGCTCCCTGATGTTCTATGTGCAGGAGTTATTTTCTGCAAAAGAAATGTGGGGCTGTGGTAGGGAGAAGGCATAGAAATTCAATCTCTCTTATCTCCCCACCCCTCCACCTTTCCTATAATAGTTGCATGTTCCTGAAACAGAGTTATGTAAAAATCAATCCTTTTACCTGACTGCCTGGTGGTATGGGATATCTAGCATTAAGAAAAATGTCGTGAAAGGGAATGGTGGCCTTTAAAGGGCTTTTTATTGATTTTCAATGGGTTTAACTGTTATCCCCAGGCTTTCAGACAACATTATCTCTTCCTACTGAAAACAGATTGCCCTTTTTGTTTTTAAGCTGAATTTGCGTAGTGCAGAGAAACTTCTAGAGTCAGTCTTTTTTTTTTTTCTTTTTTAAGATTTTATTTATTTATTCATTTATCCCCCCCTTGCTGCTTGTGCTCGCTGGGTCAGCTAACCACACCGCACGGGCAGGCTTGCCTTCACCAGGAGGCCCCGGGAACCGAACCCGGGGCCTCCCATATGGTAAACGGGAGCCCTACTGATTGAGCCACAGCCGCTTCCCTAGAGTCAGTCTTGATATACCAATTTGGGGACATTACTGTGAGCTTCATACTTTGAGGGGCTTTGAATACCTACAAGGACCAAAGGAAGTCATGAGGAGGGGGAGGGGAAGAAAATAGGAAGTGAGACAAGGATGGGACTCTGCAAGGTGATGATAAATAGAACAATGGCTCATTAGCACATACGGAAAAGGGTAACCTGGATAAGCTGGACCTGAGACTCTGAAAGTCCCTCCCATTCAATAAGACACCCCCTCCACCACCAATGTTCTCTAATTGCTCAAGGAGGATAAACCTACCTGGATAAGTATAAGTTTTGAGAAGGAAAAAAGACTTGTCTGGGTTCAAAACAGTTCCACTTTGAGGCAAACTTTGAAGAAGTGGACAAGAAAAGGGAAAGCATTTCCCCACTGATTGGAGAGAATGACAAGCCACCTTGAAGCCAATGGTCCCGAATGAGCACCTGTTGGATGGCAGAGGCCCGAGACCAGCACCAACAGAGGGTATAGAAGCAGGGGGACTGCTGAACTGTAAGGGGTGGCTCTGATGGGGTGTGACTAGCTCCTCCCCCCTTGCATCCCCTGCCTCCTGCCTCCCTCCACCCCTGGAGACTCTGAGAAAGTGGCTTTATCAAGGGCCCAATACTTGTAAGGTTTAGGGGCTATTTAAACGATACTTGTGAGCACTTCTGGAAATTTTGGGAGTATTTGTGGAGAGGAGGCCCTATATAAAATGCTGATACAGTCTGTTCTTTATGTAGTTGAGAACTCGGAGCACTGAGATTGGGGTTATTGTGGTAAGCATAACCCTATTGTTCTCTTGCCTCATGCAGCCTGAACCCTGAGCTAGACGGAGTATCTCTTAGCCCTTCTGCCCACATCCTTTATAGCTTGTTTTTCCCTGCAAACTTACCCCAGATGTTTATTTTAACCGTATTGCTCCTTACATTAAAAAGTATTGAGGGGTGTATTAGTCTGGGTTCTCTCGGGAAACAGAATCAACAGGCGATATCTGTCAATAGTTTGAGATTTTGTAAGAGTCTCTCACGTGACCGTGGGGATGCACAAGTCCAGGTTCTGCAGGCAGGCTGCAAACCAGGGGCTCTGATGAAAGTCCAGTGAAGGCCCTTGATGAGTTTCTGGAAGATGTTGGCTGTCCAAAGATGAGCTGGGAAATTCTCTCTGAATGCTGAAATCATTTCCCCTTATAAGGCATTCAACTGATTGGATAAAGCATCACTCATTGCTGATGGCAATGTCCCTGGTTGATGCAGATGTAATCACCCATCTATGCAGTAAACTCACTGGTGACTAAAGTCCATAAATATCCTTTTTTTTTTTTTTTTTTTTTAAAGATTTTATTTATTTATTCATTTATCCCCCCCTTGCTGCTTGTGCTCGCTGGGTCAGCTAACCACGCCGTTCGGGCGGGCTTGCCTTCACCAGGAGGCCCCGGGAACCGAACCCGGGGCCTCCCATATGGTAAACGGGAGCCCTACTGATTGAGCCACAGCCGCTTCCCGATAAATATCCTTGTATTACAGTTAGCCCAGTGCTTGCTTGATCAAACAACTGGGCACAATTACCTGGCTGAGTTGACACATTAGCCTAACCATCACAAGGAGAAAGATTTATCTACTTATTCTACCTTCCACTCCTGGGTGTTCTTTCTTATACTTAAGAGAAAATGATAGTAACCCAAAGAAGTGAAGGAGAAAGCAGCTGCCTCACTGCCCAGATATTGATTTGTTCAGATGTTTCAATGCCTCATTCATTATACAATAAAACCACGGAAATTTTCTTAAAAAAAAAAAAAAAAAAAAAAAAAAAAAGAAAATGATGTGGTAAATTTTGTTGTGTAGCACTGTAGGATTATTGTGCAGCACCCGAAAACTACCATTATACATTTTTACCCCCCTTTGACCATCTCTGCCTACCTGCACCAATGTCACTTTTATTAAATTTACCGTAAGTGGACCTCCCTCATCTCTTTTTGCTCTCAAATTGGCTTCCCCTTCTGGCTCTGTGACTATCAGCACATAGTTATTGAGTATCTAATATATAAGATCATTGGGCTAAAGCTTGTGGAGGACACAGAGATGTGTAGACACATTGCCAACCTTGAATTTATAATTTTGATAATGAAATAGGACAGGCAGATCAAAGAGGTATGAAGTGCTCCATAACAGGTTCAAGTGCAAGCATGAATAGAGGGGATGCTGTGGTGTGCAGTCCTAATCTCCCATCAAGGAAGGAAGCATTCACCCCCCCAGGTACCTGCAGATGGCTCACAACCGAGCCCATCTCTGAGAACTGCCTTCTGTGAAGGGGCTGCCCGAGGGTATAGAACCCACCCCAATGACTGATCAATTAGGGGGTACAAAGGACCCACCTTTTAGCTCACTTTGGAACAACCCTTCAGGGCCATCCCAGCTGTGGAGCTCTCCGTGGGATTGGCATCCCAACTCAACTTCTCCCTCTGTCCAATCCTGCTTCCCTCACCCCTGTACAGGGGGTAGTTCTGAGAGAGTCCTCAATAAAACACCTGCATGAAAATCTTAGAGCATCTTTTCTCCTAGGAATCCAACCTAAGGCAGTGCTCATGTCTTTTGTTTTTCTATATTATGTTCAAATTGATTTATATAATGAAAATTTAAAACAGATTAAAACTGGCTTAAGTCCCCACTAGCAGATTGCAGAGTGGCCATTACCACTCTCAGGGCCCCCTCTCCTCTTTCCTTGCATCGTCTGAGAGCTCAGAGGGGCTTTCTCAAGTGTCCCCAAGGTTGCTGTGGCTGCCTGCCAGCCCTCTGCCCTGGTCCTCTACCTCCCCGCGCAGCTCAGCCTGCCACAGTGACGTTTTGCAGGTGCCATCCTGTCCTGGGCAGGCATCGCTTTTCAAAGTAGGCTGCTCTGGGGGTGACGGCACTCCCTCAACCAGGACTCCCCTCGCTGGGTTCCGACTCCAGCTCTCTATGCCAGTTCCTTTCAACCTACACTCTCCTTCGAAACCCAATGACAAGATGACTTCGAACCTTCTGAGTGGAACCATACCCCACTCCTACAGCAAGCCAGCCAAAATGGACCATCGGGTATTTTATAATTCATATGTGCCCTCATGTCTGCCTCATCTTTTCTCTACCTGATCAAATTTCAACAGTCCCCCAAGACATCTATCTTGTAACACAGGCTACATGAAATACTTTTCCTATTGAATATAGTATTTTCTCTTTTCTAGCTTGCATTAAGCTATGTTTGAGCCTCCTTTTTGGGAGACACTATATTCCATCATATATTATAATTATTTATATATTTGCCTTAATTTCTCTCTTGATTTTCATCTTTTAAAGGACAGTGGCTTATCTTATATTTATGCTTATTTTTGCCCTAAAGTACCAAATCCTTTCCCCCCCTTGTGGTAGAGAGATATAGTTTCCTATGTGTATGGGATAGTCATTTTTTCATTTAACGAAAGTTTATTGAGCTCTGGCATTGTTCTTTCAGGTCACAAAATCTGAAATCTTCTATTTTGGAAATTGTTTTTCCTTGATAATCAAAATTAATTATCTTGAGTTTGGTCTTAGATGATAGAATATGAAACATTTCCCCTAAAATAAGACTTTAGAAGGACAATTATATTGCCATCCAAAATATAAGATAAATTAGACATTTCATGGAAAAAAATCAGTTAATATAAAAAGCTGAGTATAGGAGTTTATTTTCCTGTTGAGCTTCATTTTACTGTATATGTGGAATTTGTTTAGGCTGACAAAAATTATATCTCTTAGAAGATTGAGTTGAGGAATGGTTTACGGTGCTCTACAGGGCTGTGACATTCTCTCTACCAATAATTACGCCCCTTGTGAGTTATATCGGCCATTTATCAGTTGATTTTAAAGTTACTGTTCACATCACTTTACCGGGCTCCTCACTATCCCTTCAGGGTTATGGGAATTCACTGTGCTTTTGGCAATTTTGACTCTAAACCTTTAGTGCTCAATATTTTGTTCCCAGTTTTCCCCTTTGTTTATGTATTTATAATTATTAACTGAGTTTTTCTGCAAAGGCTGAAGATGTCATTTTACATATAGAGTAATCAAACCTCTATTTCAATGACTAAGTTTATTGAAAATTAGTTAACTTTCCTTTTTTATTTTTATAATGAATTGAGATCTAAGTTGAGAATCTTTATACAAAAGGAAATATCTCTATTGTAATAAAATATTTTTAATATTTGTGAAGATCTCCAAAATATATTCAACTATGTAATATTCTATTTTCTCTCTATTCTCTTAGTAGCTAATTTACTTGTGGTTTATTTATTATATTTAGTATATTTTTCACTAAGGTCATTGTCAGAAATAGAAAAACACATTTGCTTACTTCACTGGCAGATAAAAATCTTAAAAGGTCTTGAGAAAGCAATTAATACTTTCCTCTACAACTGAAATCACTGATGGCTTGAGCTATAATATACCACTGGTAGCTGTATTACTCAGGTGAATCACCAAATTCGAGATCAGCATTTAGATGAGAGGATAAGTGTGGTCTATGGATCACAATTTCTTCATGCTTGGCCTAAGAAACAAGCACTGCAGGTGACTCTACTGCACACTGAAGTGTGGGAATCAGAGGGATAAGGTTAGTCAGAGCCAACCTGATGACCACTGAGCCTTGCTTTCTCAACTGTTATTTTTCCAGAACTGTACAAAGAACTTGTCCACCTCTCATTCATTGAAACAGGAATTATTAGAGCACAGTGACCTTAGAGATTGATGTGAGGGCAAGCACAGTCCACAGACTACCCTCTCTTCCGACACCAATTGCAAATCTGGGGGACCTAAGACCACCCTTAGGTTCAGTAATTCTCTGGAAAAACTCACAGATACCATGGAGAACCATTAAACACAGGCTTACAGTTTATTGCAGATAAAGAATACAGTGGAAAAGGGGTATAAGTCCCAAACAGAGCTTCCAGTTGTCCTCTCCCTATGGAGTTGTGCACAGTGTTACTTTCCCAGTATACATGCAAAATATGCATGACTATTGCCAGCCAGGGAAGCTCACCCGAGCTGTGGTGTTTTTACTGGGGCTCGATCATGTAGGCAAGTTGATTGCTCACATGGCTGACTGTTCATCTCCAGCCCCTCCAGAGGTTGAGCAGATACCACATAGTCCAAAGCCCCCATCATGAGTCACAGACTGTCTGTTGTGGCTCAAGTTCCCCAGGTAAAGAAAAACACTTTTCCTGGAGATCACAGGAGAGGAGGGCAAAGTAAAGTAAATTCTTTACTACATAGAGATCATCTAGTCCAACAATGTTATTTTACAGGCACTACTGTGAAGATTAAACGACCTAGTTCAAGTTCATATGTTAGAGTGGGAGATGGAAGAAATGGGTTTAAAGGGGAGTAACTGGGTATTCCCAGTACTTGATAAGAGTAGTAATTAAGCCTGGCTCTGTACCATGTGAATGCCAGGTCACTGATTTTAGATTATTCTGTTCTATTGCTTTACCTCTCTCTTTTACACACTTCCTTAAATGCAGAATTGAGCAACTGAGTATTCTGGCATACACTAGTGACCAATGATGTATGTTGTAGGCTGAGGTTTTAATTATTTCTGCTTTCTGATAATCCTAGGTAATTTAGTTTCTTTCTCTCAGCGTACTGGAGAGCTATATCATGTATAGAAAAATTAATGGGGGATTTAGAATCAGGGGACCTGAATTTTAGTCCTGGTTAGCAATCAATAAATGTAATAAGCTGTAGCTGTCTTTTTGTTACTGTTAGTAATAACTAAATGTGTGACTTTGGGAGAGTCACCTCTAGGTTTTAATTCCTCATCAGTGAAATGGAAAAAAAAATTCCTGCTCCTGGATTTGCTGTGAGGATCAGTCAGAAAAATGTTAATGAAAATACTTAGAAAACTCAAAAGCACTATATAAGTTGTGCTCTTATTTTCATTTCAATTATCACTAATTGTAATAGAAATGCTATTGCAACTGTTTTTAGAATAGAACATTGATTTTATGTGTTATTTTTTTCCTTAAAGGATTTGTGGTGGTTTCAAAGGGCATAATAAAATAGAAATAGAAAAATATCACTACTAAAGAAAACCAGAATATAAAGGTTAGACGAATGTAGCTTTGTTCATAGAATAGTAAGTACAGGCATATATAGGCATTGTTTCCACCATACCCTTCAAAGTTTCCTTCAAATAGCTGCCAGCCGAGGAGAAATGTCTGTACTACAGCATTGTTTGAAAATTGTTTTACAGATGCTTAAATGAGGGTCACTCAACTGTAATTGGAGTGAACTCTACACTGGCTTGGTTTGTTCTCCATTTCCTCTTGTGCCTCTAGTTGGAGGCAGTGTGCTGGACATCATTTCAATGAACATATAACCCAAAGCATGTTTTTAGAAGTGTTTAGGGGGTAAGGAAAATACACGAGGAATACCTGTTTAAAAAATCTGCTAGGGGATGCAGTGTGAGGAGCATATAAAAACAACCTTGTGAATATCACATAAATAGAAGTTAGTAAAAGGTAATGGGGGTGTTTCACTTCTGAGATCACTTCTTCAAACAGGACTTACTATCACTGTAGTGATCCCAATTAAAAATGGATGAACAATAATACCCTGTCTTTAGTACAAGATAATTAGGCTGCATCTCTAGGATGCATAAACACAGCTCGTTGAAGCTCAGCCCTCACTCACCTAACCTAAAAATTGAAAATACACAGTGTGAGCTTTAGACAGAAAGAGAGATAATTTGAGATTGAAATGAGGTAGGGTTGATGCTAAGAGCTGCTCTGAATATAAGTGAGAGCTGATTGACTACTAAGTGAAGAGAGAGAGGAGGAAGGAATGAGAAATGAGAAGAAAGCCTCATGATTTAGGATGGAATAAATGAAGAAAGAGGTTCAATATCTTTTTTTTTTTTTTTTTTTTTTTTGGTGTGGGGACAGACATGAACTGAAACCTTTCACTCTATTTTTCTACTGGATTTGACAGTCTGTAGTTAAGTACTTGGAAGGTAGGTTTTTGGATTGTTTCGAATATATAAATGGAGTCTGCCATGAGTTTTCATATGGGGTCAGTGATCATTTTGGTAACTAATGGGACCAAATGGTGGATTCAAATAGCATCTGAAGATTTATAACATTAATATAAGAGATGGAAAAAAGTGGAGGTTGGAAGAAGGTGGGAAGAAGAGGAAAGCACGAGAATGAGAGAGAGAGCACATCATCTGCTATGCCTTTGTGCTGTAGGGCAGCACTTCTCAAACTTTTAGTGTGTGATTCAGTAGGTCTGGGCAGGGAGTGTGTGTGTGTGTATGTGTGTGTGTTGGGGTGGGTGGTGGTGGCTGAGAATTTGCATTTCAGATGATGTTGATGCAGCTGGTCTGGGGACTGCACTCTGAGATTCACTGATATTGGGGTTTAAATTTACCCTGATTATGGGAATGGGCTTAGGAAAGAGCAGTTACCACATTGTTGTATAGACTCCAATATTTTTCATTGTGTTGACCAACTTGAAAAACATTTTTACACCATTATCAAAGGCTTTAACTACAAGTTGAAAGCTGTAAAGACAAAAGGGAAAGATTAGTTACTGATATATATATATATATATATACACTGAGAGTCTGAACAATCATTAAAAAGGGTAAGTGGGTCACCCCCTATTGTAGGGCTGTGTACAGTAATAAATAAGATTGTGGGTAGACATAGTGCCAGTGATTTTTTTTTTTTTTTTGACTTTTTATGGTTTTATTTCACACAAATGAAACTTGAAAATAAGCTGTCTATTCATTCTCCTCGCTGTGCAGCCGGGCATTGGGATTGGTGACTCTAATGGCCAGCTGGGCTGCTCTTTCCATGATGGCTTTGTGGTTCTTGGAAGAAACATTGTGAGCAATCTCAGCACAGTAAGATTTGTTGCACATCAGCAGCACTTCCAGCTCCTTGACATTGTGGACCAGGAACTTTCGGAAGCCACTGGGCAGCCTGTGCTTCGTTTTCTTGTTGCTCCCATAACCAATGTTGGGCCTCAGGATCTGGCCCTTGAATCTTCTCCAGACCCTGTTGTCAATGCCTCTGGGTTTCCGCCAGTTACGCTTAATTTTGACATATCTGTCTGACTGGTGCCGGATGAACTTCTTGGTCCACTTTTTGACGATCTTGGGCTTCACAAGGGGTCTAAGGGCAGCCATGATGCCTTCAAGAAAGAGGCAGAACCATGTCTAAGAAGAATCCTGGAAGAAGGCTTTCCTGCCCAGGGCTTGAACCCTGTTGCAGAGTATCTTACAATCGCCAGCTACTGAGTAAACTGGGAATGGAATGGGCATCTCTGCTGGACTTGCTTTCCCTCCCAGTGCCAGTGATTTTTAACATGTTGCCTAATATGTGCAGGAAATAAAAAACAAAAACAAAAACACTACACCTGTGATTCATATTTCACAATGACTTTCCATATTCTTCTGTAGGAAGTTTCAGAATCTACTGTTAAAATTGTAAGAATTATACCTTCCAGGTATAGTAATAGAATTAGTTATAAATGCATTCAGCAGCAATAAATGGAAATCCTGAGGGACAATGGCTTTTAAAAATGAGATTTATTTTCCTCTCATAGCGAGAAGTCTGGAAATAAGTGGCTTCTAGGGTTCGTTCAGTGTTTCAGTGATGTCAGAGTTGCTTTCTCTACAGTTCTCCTGGCCTTTCATTGTGGTAAAAACCCCTTGTAATGCGGGAGGGAGAAAGGGGTGTCACCAATGACTGATGCTTTTATTAAGGAGGCAAAACCCTATCAAGAGTCGTAGAGAATTTCCCCTATACTTCAGGGGCCAGAACAGTGCAAAGGGGGCTGGTACAGTTGGGTGCACTGTTTAGCTCTTATAGTCTCCAGAGAAGAGGTGGGCAGAGTAAAATGACGTTAATGATAGAGATTGTGTGGTCAAGTCAGGGCGCCTGCCAGATAAATGGACTCAAAAGTCCTCTTCACACTGAGGAATTTACTCTTCTTATAGCTCGCTCATCAAAGTAAGTCTCAATTCTCCTTCTTTCCAGGAAGGTCTTTCCTTTCCAGGAAGCTCTCGTCCTGTGCATGAGCAGGTAACCCCTGATAGCCATTCTTTGCTTGCAGGGAGTTGGCAGTGCCAGGGAGTGGGAATAACATGGCAGTTGGTGTTGGCAGACTCTGCACTGCACTGCAGCCCCCCCAGGGGCTCTCAGGCCTGAATGGCCACATGCTGGGCTCCTCTTCCGAGCAGTTGTTGACTAAGGCTGCTCTACTCCTCTTTTAGGGATAACTGATTCTTTTTCCTTCTTAGTGCTTGTCTGTGTTTGAACATTCTTTACTCCTACAGAGGGATTAAACTGGTATGTGAGTTGGAAAGAAAACCTCACCAAATTCCTCTGAATTTACTTATTTTCAAATTAGCTTCACCCTATAGGAAGACACATGTGGTGATTGTGATTTCTACTGCAGCTGTTTGGAATTGCTTATGGACAACTCCACCATGACTAAGAGAATAGGGCATTACAATCTTTGCATTGGAAATGCTGTGTATGACACAAATGGGTGCTGAACAGAAAGTGGTTCTCGAGTGCTTGTGATTGATATCTTGGTCATGTGCATCAGGTAAACTGATTTTATAAGAACTAGGATTCCACAGACAATCGATTTGTGGTGGAAGAGGGTTGTATTGGTAAGGGCACAATTTCATACAAAGTTATAGGGACAGTTCAATATTGAATGGAAGTGGCAACAGCAGACATCCTTAACTTGTTCCTGATCTTACAGGGAAAGCATCTGGTCTTTCAACATTAAGCATCAAGTTAACTGGGTTTTATGTAGATGCCCTTTATCAGGTTGAGAAGCTTTCTATTCCTGGTTTTTTGAGCATGTTCATTTTTTTTTTTTTTAAATCATGAAAGGGTATTAAAAAAAAATTTTTTTTTTTAAATTAGAGAAGTTGTAGGTTTACAGAAAAATCATATAAAAAAGACAGCATCCCCATACACTGCCCTCACCCATTGTAAACATTTTGCATTTGTGGGGTACCTTTGTTACAACTGATGAAAGAATATTAAAATTTTAGTATTTACTATAGCCCATAGTTTACATTAGGGTATATTTTCCCTATGTACAACCCTGTTATTAACACCTTGTATTAGTGTGGTACATTTATTATAATTCATGAAAGAGTATTATTTATAATTGTGCTATTAACTATAGTCCATCATTTATAATACAGTTCACTGTGTTGTACAGTCCCATGTTTTATCTTTTAATTTTTATTATAGTAACCTATATATGACTTAAAATCCCCCCTTTAAACCACATTCACATAGATAATTCAGTGCTGTTAATTACACTCACAATATTGTGCTACCATCACCATCATCCATTTCCAAAACTTTATAGTCAAGGGGTGTTGTTTTTTGTCAAATTCCTTTTCTGTCTATTGAGATGACTATGTGATTTTTGTCCTTTATTATATTATTATGGTTTATTATATTGATTTTTCATACATTAAATCAAACTTGCATTCTGGGATGAATCCCGCTTACTTATGGTGTTTAATAATTTATGTTACTGGATTTGGTTTGCTGTTATTTTGTTTTATATCTATATTCATAAGAGATATTGGTCAGTAGTTTATTTTCTTGTTTATGTTTTTGTCTGGTTTTGGTGTTATGATAATACTAGCCTCATAGAATTAGTTGTGTTTTTTATTTTATTTAATATTTTAGATATGTCATCCTAATGCCTTCTGGCCTTCATTTTTCTGATGAGAAGTCAGCTGTTAATCTTATTGGGGTTCCCTATTACATAACAGGTTAGTCTTCTCTTGCTGCTTTCAAGATTTTCTGTCTTTCAACATTTTTATTATGATATGTCTGGGTGTAGATCTCTTAGCAATTATTATACTTGGAGTTTGTTGGAATTTTTGGACATGTAGATACATGTGTTTTTTTTTTATCCAAGTTGGGAAGTTTTCAGTTGTTATTTCTTTGAATATTTTTCTGTTCTTCTCTTTCCTTTCTTTCTGGTAGTTTCATTTTGTATATGTTGGTACTCTTAATGGTGCTCCCAAATTTCTCTGAGGCTGTACATTTTTTTCATTGTTTTTTCTCTTTGTTCTTCATGTTACATAATCTCTACTGATCTATCTTTATTTGATGAGGCATTGTAGGCTTGCTTTCCTTTAATTCTAATTTTTTTTTTTTTTTTGAGCTACCAGGGGCCAGTTTGAAACTGAAATCTTGTATATGGAAAGTCAGTGCCCATCCACTGAGTCACATCAGCTTCCCTGAGTTGGTTTTTCTGTTTGTTTTGCTTTTTGTTTGTTTGTTTGTTTTCAGGAGGCACCAGGTTACTGAACTCAGGACCTCCCATGTGGGATGCGGGCACTCAACCACTTGAGCCACATCTACTCCCTGGTTTAATTCTTTAGACTTGGTTTCTTTCAGTTCTTTGAACATATTTATAATAGTAGCTTTGAAATATTTGTCTGCTAAGCCCAATATTTGGTCTTCCTCACAGGCAGTTTCTATTGCCTGCTTCTCTCCCCTTTGTATGGGCCACATTTTCCTGTTTCTTTGCCTGTCTCATAATTTTTGTTGAAAAGTTGACATTTTAGATAATATATTGCAGCAACTCTGGATACTTAGGCCCCATTCCTCTTTACAGATTTGTTGTTGTTTGTGTATTTATTTGATTAATGACTTGGCTGTACTGGATCATTGAAATCTGTTTACCCCTCAGTGTGCAGGGCAGCCTCTGACATTTATTCCCAAAGGGCATAGCATTGGGTATGGACAGAGTCTCCCTGAGCACCCGAGCTGGTCTGCTTCTGCTTCACAATTATACATTCCCAAACTGGGGAAAGAACCACAAAATGGGTTCAGGGACCCCCTGGACTTACTGTGAGGTGGACCTGAGCTAAAATTCCATTCATCATCTGACCTCCATAAGCCCTGTTTTAGTTTGAGAAAGGCTACCAATGCAAAAATTCCAGAAATGGGTTGGCTTTTATAATGGGAATTTATTAGGGTAAAATCTTACAGTTCCAAGGCTGTGAAAATGTTCAAATCAAGGTATCATCAGAGATGGCAGCCCACCAAAGGTCGAAAGATACTGGACTCCTGCCACATGGCAAGGCAAAATGGTGTCTGGTCCCTGTGTATTTCCTTCAGGCTCACTTCCTCCCTGAGCTCAGCTGTGGGTGATCAGACATATAATGTGTCTTTCCCTGGGCCTTGTCTCTTCAGCTTCTGAGTGCTCCACTGATTCCAGCCCCCAGTCTCTCTCTCAATCTCTTGGTGTTTCTCTCAGCCTCTCAGGTTTTCTCAGTCTTTCTAGAGCTGTAGGCAATCCTTGAGTCCTCTCTCACATGGCAGGTTAAGAATAGCAGCTCTCTTTCTCTGTGTCCCATTTCTATAAGACTCCAGTAAAAGGATTAGAATCTACTCCTGGGTCCCACAATCTAATCAAAATCTGTAACTGACATGATCTAACAAATGATATAATTAAAATGTCCCTTAATTGAATCTAACCAAAAGGTCTCACATAAATAGGTTCACACGTTCAGGAATGGGTTAGCTTAAGAACATAATTTTCTGGGGCCTACAAAAGACTCAAACCAGGATAAGCCCTCACTCTGACTGGTGGACTATAGTGACAGTTTAGTCTCCTAGAAGTAATGTCAGTTAAGAGTCAATGTCCAATAATCCCTGAAATGTCCCATCATGTCTTTTTCCTCAATGCATGGTCACCTTGATAAAAAGGCATATGTCCCTTTGAGAAAGGCTAGAAAGAAGATTAACAGTATAGCATTTTTGCAGTGTAGCAGGGTCTTTCCCAAGGGGGCTTGGTCTTCCCTTCATTCATGGGCTTCTGGGTTTGTAAACTGTCCTGAGTCTGGGAATCAATTAAGGGACCATGGCTGTTTTTATGATTCAGGTTAGACTTTTGATCATTTGACCTAGAACTCTTCCATTTATATAGAAGAATTTAATAGTCTGCCCATCTATTTCATTTCTAGGTATCCCATGATCAATTAGCCAACACCATAGTGTTGCCAGATTTTCTCTAGGTTCTTGGCTAAACTACAAGAAATGAATTTCAAGAGCAAGCCAGGTTAGTTAGGCCAGTAATTTATTAAGTAATGGAGAGAAGAGAAATGGGAGACAATAACAGATTAAGGTCCCAGGTAGAGGGAAAAGGGCTGAAAAGTGATGAAGAGGGCTGATTTACAGACTACAATTCCCCATTACAGATTACAAATCCCCAGGTTTACTTGTGTGTTGATCCAGGTGGGGGTGGGGTGGGGGAAGGAGGCCAGAACAGGGGGAAAAATGCAAGAGCAGGGGGCAAAGGCAAGAACAGGGGGTGAAGAAGGCAAGAGCAGGTGTTGTTTTGCTTTGGCACTTGCTTTTTAAACCATTAATTATTCCACCCCTTTCCTAATGACAGGGGAGGAGTCCCAGCTGTTTCCTGTTTTGATTGATTACCCCACCCATCAATCCCCCAGGAAGGCCCAATGATAAGGCCCCTGGAGAATATTTGGGGCTCCTCTTGGATTCCGGACGAAATCTCATTCTGAATGGGAGTTCTTGCAAAGGTCTTCCAGCAGCCATCTTGGGGGGTATTGATGGCTACGTGTTTAATGGTGGCAGTTTTTCTGCCAGGTTCCAGATTCGTCTATTGATTCCCTATCTAGCCTGCCTCAATAGGTCTCTGCAAATCAGACTATTCTGATTTCTTCTTTGATTTGCTGTCCATTATGGTAGCCACACCATCTTGTCTTTGGCAATTAAGTGCCACCACTTGGCTCTTGCCAACCTGGCATCCAATCATCCCCAATGTGCAACAGTTTCCACAGTAATATCTGACCTACAGAGAAGAGTAACCACAGAGCTCTTCAGGGTAGATGGAGCTGCTCTAACAGATTTATTCTTCACAGTTGTGGTGAATGGTGTGTTTCTGAGCATTTCTGGGATGGGTAGGCAGTTCTTCCGTGATAAATTTACTCAAAATTCCAATCACTTTAAGACTTTGGATCTCCTCATCTACATAATGCCAGGGCAATTCTGGCATTTTAACTTGTTTTGATGTAGGCCACCTTCTGGTCCATGCTTCAACAAGTGTACAAACTGTTAAGACCCTTTCTAACCCTTTAAGCTATAGCATTGAATACAGAATCTCTGCTTAGTGGGTCCATATCAATAAGTTCAGTCTGATTCAACTTTATATTCCTTTCACCATTATACTACATCCTTAATGTCTATTCCCACACATATTCCCCTGAATTCTGTCTATATAAATTGGAAAAACCATGCAGTTCTTTTGGAGTGTAGCACACCTCTTCATGGGTCACACTTTGTGCCTCACTTTTCAGAGATTGTTGGGACTTCAGTTCAGTTATAGGTCTGGAAATGTAAGAAAGGTGGTGGGGGTGGGTCATGAGAAGAATTAGCAGTCTTTCAAGATAATTACCTCAGCACTTTCATTAAAGTTTCATCTGGTGAAACAGGGTCAATCTCTTCAGATGGTGGTGTGAGGGCTGTTTCCTCAGGGGAGGCAATTACAGGTTTATCAGGCACAGCAGAGTTATCAGCAGTAGATAGGATGGCTGATTACTCAGGGAAAACTTACCTATTTATGTGGCAAAGAAAACTCAGCAGACTCTAGGGGTTCAATGCCCCCACTGTTATCCTTATCAACCCATATGTCCCATTCCAATTTTCAGGATCCCATTCCTCCCCAATCAGTGCCCTTACTTTAACAGCAGACACCTGCAAGTTTAAGAATTCAATTTTCATTGTAATTCAGCCACTCACACAATGAACCTCTGGGTCTGGTTTTCAGAAAGCCTAAGTCTGTGTATACAAGAAATAAGTTTCTTTCAGGGCAAACAGTAACGTTCATGTACTTCATGTTGTGCTTGAGCTGGGAATTTAAAGCCCCGAGCTCATCCTTTTCTTTAACAACTTTATCCAGCATATTCAACCAACATCATTATACCTTTTAACTCCATAAAACTCTGTTAAGCTATCAAATACACTATCACCCAGAGCCTTGCCTCTTAAAATTGTTTGAGTAGCAGTATCCAATGGTGATCATTTGCATATCTCTATAGCTAATTCATACCAAGGACTATCAGTGCCATCCTGATCATTGGAAATAGACTCATTAGTGTCTTTTAATCTAATCATATTAGAGAAACAATTCCAAAAAAATCCAAGAACCAATTTAGAAATTTCATACTTAAGATTCAGTTCCTCAAATACTGCTCCTGGTACACAAATCTGTATTCATCAGGACTCTCCAGAGAAATAGAACCAACATATATATATATATATATATATATATATATATATATATATATATGAATTGTGTCATGCAGCTATGGGTATTGGCAGGTCTGAATTCTATAGAGCAGGTCTCATGTTGGAAACTTGATGAACGTGACATTGAATTCTCTAGGAGAAGCTGTCTGTCTGAAGTAGAGATTCAAGGTCTTCTTTCTGACTATTGAAATCCTCAGTTCTCCTTTTATGGCTTCCAATTGATTGCATGAGGAGATCCTCTTATTGCTGAAGGCAATCTCCTTTGTTGATTGTAGATGTAAATTAGCCAGAGATGTAACAGTTGAAAGTAACATTTTAATTTTTTTCCTTTTAATAAACAGATTTAGAGAAGCTCAACTTTATGGTGACAAGATACTGGATGAGTATAGCAGCCATGCTTAAATTTTGTGGCAACTAATATATAAATATCTGCTAACATTCCTCTTATTTTTCATTCTCAACAATGGTAATTTGTAACACAGTGCTTTAAATTCTCAAAATGCCTGTTTCAACAGCTCTGAACTTCAATTTTCCATTCATTGCCCTTTAAGCATTTGGCCTGTGAGTTTGATCAAGGCTGAATAAAAATTTGGAGTTCAATAATTTATTTTATTTTGTTTTTTAAATAAATCAATTTTATTGATACATATTAATAAAGAATACAATTTATCCAAAGTGTACAATCAATGGTATTTGGTATAATCATATAGCTGTACATTCATCACTTCAATCATTATTAAAGCTAGTAAAGCATTTTCATTATTTCAATAATAATAAAAAACAGAAAAACAAACAAACAAGAAAATTCCTTTCCTCTCATTCTCTCTATTTCCCCTGCTGTAGATAGCTGCTATTTCTGGCTATTCTTTTTTTTTTTTTTCCTTTTCTTCTCCCCACCCTGGCTTGCTGTCTGTGTCCATTTGCTGGGTGATTTTCTGTGTCTGTTTTCTGCCTTCTTTCTTATTTTTCAACTCCAGGCTTCACTGGGATTATCCTAGGGACCTCCGATGTGGGAGAGAGGCACCCTGTCACTTGTGTCACCTCAGTTCTTGGTTTCTGGTGTGTCTCACTTTGACTCTCCCCTGCGTCTCTCTTTTGTTGCATCATCATCTTGCTGCATGGTTCGCCATGCGGGCCCAGCTTGCTTGCTCGCCCTTTTACCAAGAGGTTCTGGGGATCGAGCCAGGGTCCTTCCATATGGTAGATGGATGCCCAATCACTTGAGCCACATCTGCTTCCCTTTCTGGCTATTCTTGCATGATTATTTGTTTGTTAAGCAATTTTATTGAGATATCCTCACATACAATATGATCTCTCCAAAGTGTATAATCAATGGCTATTTTTTTTTTCTTTTAGCTGTTAAAGAGTCCTTTAATACAAAATTGTAAAATAAATAGAAAATAGATAGAAAGAAATTCCAAATTTTATGAAGTGGATGTGGCTCAAGCAGTTGAGTGCCTGCCTCCCACATGGGAGCTCCTGGGTTTGGTTCTGGTGCCTCCTAAAAAAAAAAACCAAAAAAGACAATGAGCAGACAATGAACAAAAACAATGAGCAAACAGTTGAAAGAGCCATCTTGGGGGGAGGAAATTAAAAAAAAATAAAAGAAAGAAAATTACAAATTTTAAAAGAGAGTGCAAAGCTAGGTTAGATATGATATAATCAATTATAAAAAGTAGATAACATAGCAACAAACAATTATAAATGTAAATAATAATCCAAATAAAATAGAAATTTATAATATAATTCTAATTTTTATATTATAGTTCTAACTATTGGACATAATAGTCTCTAAGAATGAAATAAATTATTGGTTTGGTTATTTAATTTCCTTTTAGGCCACAATTCTTTCTAGATAATCAAATTCCTATTTGGGAATTCTTTACATCTTATTGGAATGAATTACAGCAGATAATTTGCCAACTCATAATTTTATGAGGCAGAAAAACTCAATCTTTTTCAACAGTAGTCATGCTAAATCATTATTGATCCAGATAGATTATTTTAATTAAAGAGTATGAATAATAAAGGATTAAAGAAAAATGAAGTATCCAAAAATATATCTCTTC
The DNA here is from genome assembly GCA_026826555.1 of Tolypeutes matacus. Classification (NCBI taxonomy): domain Eukaryota; kingdom Metazoa; phylum Chordata; class Mammalia; order Cingulata; family Chlamyphoridae; genus Tolypeutes; species Tolypeutes matacus. Next base: position 4,939,074 of record JAKSZT010054561.1, on the reverse strand, counting down.
TCCAGACCTCCTCAATTAAAAGCAAGTGTTTATTTTGTGTGGGAAGCTGTCCCTGGCACCGGTATTATTACGGCCATCTTGTGTGCTAATACCATTTTGTGCAACTATCCAGCTAAGTTCCTATTTCTCAATTTGTACTTCTTCTTTAAGCAGCCAGTACAGGGCGGTGGTTTCCTGCCAGAGGTGGGAGTGCCCAATCAGGGGACTCCACATAGTAGGAGCGCTGCCCAATCAGGAGACTCCACATAGTAGGAGGGCTGCCCAATCAGGGGACTCCATATAGTAGGAGTGCCCAACCAATCAGGGGACTCCACGATAGTAGGAGCACCCAACCAATCAGGGGACTCCATGTAGCAGGAGCGCCCAATCAGGAGGCTTCCTCAAATACCATATATACCCACGACTCCACCCCAATAAGCGAGACTTGATCAGACTCCTGTCTTGTCTCCACTATCTCGTGTCTCTTGTCCCATCCCATTCCCACTCCCCCTCTCCAGGTTTCCGTTGATCGTCCAGTGGGACGGGACAATTTTGTATGAAAAAAATTATTGAATACTGATCACAGGAACAATTTGCCAGTTGCACTGAGTAATTATTGTTCATATAAAAATGTTATTTTACATTTATGTGGCCTACTCCAGCTCTTTTTTGGCTACTATTTACATGGAATACCTTTCTTGAACCTTTCACTTTTAACCTGGTTGTGTCCTTACATCTGAGATGGGTCTCCTGTAGACAACATATAGATGGCTCATATATTTTTATCCATCCTATCAGTCTATGTCTTTTGATTGGGGAATTCAATCCATTAACATTCATTGTTATTACTGCAAACGCATTACTTACTTCATCCATTTTGTTCTTCAGCTCTCTGTTGTCATATCATTCTATCTTCTTCTGTCTTCTTATCCTTTAGTTTACCCTTCCTAATAATCTTCATTTCTAAACTTGTCTCCAAATCTCTCACCCTTGTTTTTTCCTTTTGAGCTGCAGCATCCCCTTTAGTATCTCTTACAAATCTGGTCTTTTGGTAACATATTCTATCAGTTTTTGTTTGTCTGTGAAGACTTTAAACTCCCCCTCATTTTTGAAGGACAGCTTTACCGGTTCAGAATTCTTGGCTGGCAGTTTTTCTCTTTCAGTACCTTAAATACATCATACCACTTTCTTCTCTCCTCCGTGGTTTCTGATGAGAGGTTGGCACTTAATCTTATCGAGTTTCCCTTGTATGTGATACTTTGCTTTTCTCTTGTTGCTTTCAGGATCCTCTCTTTATCTCTAATATTTGTCATTCTGAATAGTAGTAGGTATCTCAGGGTAGGTCTATTCGGATTTATTCTGTTTGGGGTGTGTTGTCCTTCTTGGATATTGATATTTGTTTCCTTCATAAGTGTTGGGAAATTTTTAGTCATTATTTCCTTGAATATTCTTTCTGCTCCTTTTTCTTTCTCTTCTGGGACACCAATAATGCGAATGTTTGTGTGTTTCACGTTGTCGTTCAATTCCCTGAGACCCTGTTCCATTTTTTCCATTCTCTTTCTGTTCTCTTGTCTTTTCCAGTTTAGATGTTCTATCTTAGAAATCACTAATTCTGTCTTCAAGCAATTCAAATCTGCTCTTATGTGCCTTTAATATATTTTAATCTTATCTGTCATGTCTTTCATTCCCATAATGTCTGTTACTTTTCTTTGCAGGCTCTTGAATTGTTCTTTATGCTCTCCCAGTGTCTTCTCAATATCCTTTATTTCTTTAGTCATATTTTCTTTAAGTTCTTTGAAGTGATTTAGGAGAGTTGTGTGATTATCACTGATTAATTGTATTAAATCCTGTATCTCTTCAGGATATTTGGTTTGTTCTTTTGGCTGGGCCATTTCTCCTTGTTTTCTAGTATGATTTGTAATTTTTTGCTGATGTCTAGGCATCTGAATATGTTGGTGAATTTACTCTGATGGCTAATTTCTCTCTTGCCTATTTTTTCCCACAGCTCTTCTTTGATATTTGGTTCAACTTATTCGCAGTCTTTAAAACTGCCCAGCTGAAGTTTTCAAAATCATGCCAAGGACTCACTAGTGGGGCACAGATTTTCTCCCAGGGGTTGGATTCAGAGAACATGAAGCTTTTGTTCATGCAGTTTCCAGACTGGCCAGCAGATGGTGCTAGTCAGTGTACCTTTCCACGGAGGTATTTCAGTCTTGGCTTTCCTGTGTTCCTGTGTTGACTCTCCAGATGACAGATTCAAAGTGGGTTCTGCTGGCCAAATTCACTGAAGAAAAGCTCCCGACCTCCCCTCCCTTTCCCCTTGAAACAGCTGACAGGGAGGAAGATGTCTGTTCCTCCCTTAGTCGGCTGCAGTGAGCCAGGTGTTTCACCCCAGCTTAATATCTTGGGAGTGGAGGAGGAGAGCCCTTCCCAGCTGGCACTGGGGCTTGGTAACTCAAGTTTGTCGTTTCGACTTCTTCATCTCTCTGCCCTTCACCCTCCTGGGAGTTGTGTAGCACTGTCTTGGTCTGCTGACCCTCAAAGCAAGTCGCTCGGACAACTTTTGACTCTTTCACTGTTGTTTTTGTGAAAGCATTCAGTTCTGCCTGTTAGTCCATTGCCATGCTCCTACAATCCCCAATAATTTATTTTTGAGTTGGCTTTCTTTTTCTTTCTTTCTTTTTTTTTTTTTTCTTCTTTCTTCCTTTCTTTTTTTTTACCGGGAGGTCCTGGGGATAAAACCCAGGTCCCTCCATATGGCAGACGGATGCCCAACCATTTGAGCCACATCCACCCCCTGAGTTGGCTTTTGAGCAGGTGAATGGCACAAATAAAAATAATATATTTGAATATAGTTCTTGTAGCCAAGTTCATATTCAAAGACAGTTTCATTAAATATAATGACAGACTTGATCTTCTACACACTCCTGCTGCATGAGATTTCCCAAAGAGAATTAGACTGTAAGATTTAGACTTGTTGCAGCCAACACCAAAGCAGTGCTTGGATCAATTGGGACATGGTAATGACTAGTGCTAATGATCAATGTCTTCATTTGCCAGGCTGCTATGATAAATACCACACAATGGGTTGGCTTAAACAACACATACTTATTGGCTCATGGTTTTGAGGCTAGAAGAAATCTAAAATCAAGATAGCAGAAAAGCTTGCTTTCTCCCTGAAGACTAGTGTAGTGGTACTGGCTGCCAGCAGTCCTTGGCTTGTGTCTCTATCTTCCATCATATGGCGATGCCCTTTTGTTTCTGCTCTTCTGGTTTCCGCTGACTTCCTGGTGCCCTTTTTAAGGCCTCCAGTAATCTGTATTAAGGCCCACCTAGCTTCATTTGGCCACACCTTAAGTAAAAATAACACCCACAGGGATCCGATTAAGGTTAAGAACACGTGTTTTGGGGGTATGTGATTCAACCTACCACAATCTGGCAATTGTAATGTAGTTTTTTAATATGCCATAACCCTGTGATCTAATGTGAGATAGAATGGTGATAACAACCGGGGGAGAGATGAATGTGCTCACCTTTTATTAGAGTGTTCACAGATTTGTTGTGAGGTAATGTGCAGCAAAAGGCCAAAGTTTATGTCTTTTATTATACATGGGCTCTGCAAGCTAATATCTATCCCTTAACTACTGCTGTCTCCATAAGACTTTTGTGAGTCACTGAGGTGTTTGAATTTGAAAGACCTAGGTTGTTAAAGGCAGCCGGATGAGAGGGTGGTATCAGATGAAAGACTATAAATTAACACCACCACTGTACCACACTCACCCTCCCTCATGAATAGGATCTCTAGTGAAGTAAAATTAGGATTCCAAAGCAATGTAGTAACTAACACGTGGGTAAAGATCTGGCAACTCCATTTCATTCTTGGCAGCTTGACCTGTGCAGTTGTTATAACAAAATCCATTGGCTTTTTTGCATAAAAGAGGCAGAGAAACATTGGATGATAATCACTTCTTTCCAGTCTTCATTCTTTTGCAGCTTTCATGTCTCACTGGTATATTCAGAGATGCAAAAGAAGCCTGCCTTCTCTGCATTTATTAACATCATTTGCCTAAATATCTGATAACTTAATAGAAATAGGAGCTGAAGTCTAATTGCCTTTGCTGAGAAAAGTGCCATCACTCTTTGCCCCATTAGCTTTTGAGCATTTCTTTTCTTAAAGTCACAAACTGATAGCTTGATATATTCAATTTTCAATTAAATATGAGCTGCTGGGTCTCAGATTTGGGCAGCCCAGATACATTGACTTTCCTTCCTTAGGGTGCATACTTCTTAGTTTTTGTCTGTTTACGGTAGCATTTAGTCTATTGATATTTATTATAGTAATTGCTATATTTGCATTTAAATATACCATCTTATTTTGTACTTTCTATTATCCCTTCTGTTCTATTTTTTATATATGTTTATATATTTGAATATATTATATAATTAACATATATGCATTTACGTAGTTATATTTTCCTACATATATTTTCTGGGCTGTATGTTTTCTTCTTTTCCTTCTCTTTATAGATTTTTTTTTTTTTTTTTTTTTTAAATCAAGCCACTTTTTCTCTCACTAGCTTAGAATTCATACATTCTGTTTCTATTATTTTACTGGTTTCTGTATAAATTGTAACACGAATCCCTACCTTATAAAAATGAAATATCAATTAAAACCTTTTATCTTTCTCCAGGACAATGGAAGGACCATACAGCATTAACTCAATTTACACCCATCTCAATCATATGCTATTTTAATGTATATTTAAATTCTAGGTGAAAAATTCCTGAAAGACATTGTTATTTGTGCTTTATAAAACAGTCCTCTAGATTTCCCCTCATGTTTAACATTGTCTTTGCTTTTCATTCCTTCTTATCATTTGGGATAATTTTCCATCTGTCTGAAGTAAGCAGACTTTATAGTTTCTTTTATTGCAGGTTCGTAGGAGGCAAATCCTCTCAGTTTTTGTCTCAAAATGTACTATTTCACTCTCAGTATTGAAGGGTTTTACCACTGGCTGTATATTTCTAGATTGGTCCTTTTGTCTGTTTGTTTAGTTTTCTAGCACATTGACCATATCTTGTTTCCATTAATAGCTTTCATTGTTGCTGTAAAAAACAACAGCCAGTTTAACTGCTATTTCTTTGAAGGTGATCTTATCTTCCTGGCTGGTTTTAAGATCTCTTGATCTTTGGTGCTCTGTACTTTCCCATAATGATGTATCTAATTATGGATAAATATATACTTTTTCTTTATCATGCTTGGGATTTGCTGGGCTTTCTGGATATGATGTTTAGTATTTCAATAATTCTAGAAAATTCAGACCCATTATCTATTTCAATATTATTCCTTTCAAGTCTCCCCATTATTTAATTTTATTTTTATGGAACTTTTACTAGGTACATGATAGATTTTCTCAATTTTATTCCATTTCCTTAATCTCATTTTATTTATTTATTTATTTATTTATTCATTTATCCCCCCCTTGCTGCTTGTGCTCGCTGGGTCAGCTAACCACGCCGTGCGGGCTTGCCTTCACCAGGAGGCCCCGGGAACCGAACCCGGGGCCTCCCATATGGTAAACGGGAGCCCTACTGATTGAGCCACAGCCGCTTCCCAATCTCATTTTAAAAGAAACGTTTATCTCTTTGTCTTTCATGCCATGTTCTGGATAATTTCCATGGATTCATCTTTCAGTTTATTATTTTTTTCCTTAGTCCTATTTATTATACTGTTTCACCTATTCAATGAGTTTTGTTTTAATTATTGTATTCTCATTTCTAGAACTTTGAAGTTATTTGCATAGATTTTGATCATTTTAAAAATAATTTCCTTGCTTGTATTTTCAACCTTCCCTTTTATTTCTTTATACATATTGTAAGAGTTATTTATTATTCTGTGCAGAATATTAATATTCTGCTAATTTCAAAACCTCAAATTCTTTGCAGGTCTGATACTAATGTTTATTTTTTTATTGCTCTCATCTATACTGATGTCTTTGTGTGTTTTATGATTTTTCATTGAAGCTGCTAATATTCCTTTTTTTTTTTTTTTTTGAGGTATGGGGGCCAGGGACTGAGCCCTGGACTTCACATGTGGGAAGCTGGCGCTCAACCACTGACTCACATCAGCTCCCCTGAGGTGGTTATTTTCGTTTCTTTGCTTGTTGCTTGTTTTTTGTTTCTAGGAGGCACCAAGAACTGAACCTGGGACTTCCCATGTGGGAAGCAGGTGCTCAACTGCTTGAGCCACATCTTCTCCCCAATTTTGCTAATGCTAATATTTTTTTTAAATTTTATTCATGGGAATATTTTTGAGGTGTTTAGAGACAAATTTGTGCTTGGTTCTGCCAGTTGCCTTAGGTCACTACTTTAAATTCTTAATTAAGGCTTTTTAAAAATTTTTTTTTAAAGATTTTATTTTTATTTATTCATTTATCCCCTCCTTGCTGCTTGTGCCCGCTGGGTCAGCTAACCACACCATGCGGGCGGGCTTGCCTTCACCACGAGGCCCCGGGAACTGAACCCGGGGCCTCCCATATGGTAAACGGGAGCCCTACTGATTGAGCCACAGCCGCTTCCCATAAGGCTTTTTGGATCACACAGGTTGCATTGTTTTGGCTTGCAAGTTTGTATGAGGTCTCCATTCTGGTTACAGATTCACAGAGGAACTCTTTTATTCCTGTTTTTCCAGTGCCCAGGTTGAGACAGGCAAATATCTCTATTGTATTCTTATGCATAGATCATTAATTTCTTTTTCATCCTTACCCTGGAGGTGAAACCCATTTGGATTCCAGTTTTATAAGGGGGTCACCTATAAAATTTCTTATCTTGGGCTTGCTCTAAGTTTTGTTTCTAGGTCCTGAGATTTGTGCAGACTTCACAGCAAAGTCCAAGGGATCTAGGGTTCAGTGGAAACCCTTTTGCAAAGTCAGTTTAGGCACTTCTCTGCTTTCCTACTTCATTTTATTTTTGTCTTTTGCGTATTCATTGTTTGTTTTTGTTCATTTATGTTTTTTTATTTTTATTTTTTTAGGAGGTGCCAGGGATTGAATCCGGGGACTTATATGTTGTTCATTTATTTTTGAAAGAAAAATAAAGAAGCATGTGGCTTCCATCTGAAAACTGCCCCCATATATCTTTAGATGACACTAAAGCAGACGAAAACCTAGAGAGGTTTTGGACTTAATTTTGAATTCCTAAATAATTTAGTTCAATGGGATATTTTCTTTCTTAAGAATCAGTGAAATTCAAACTTTTGAAAATTCCCCATCCATTTAGGGAGAAAATCACTCAAAAGTAATATAACATTTCTTTTGTCTTCATGATGTATGGATTTGAAAAACTCCTGTAAGTAATCCCTGAAGATTGTCAAATTCATTTATAAAATAATCTGAGAGGGGGTCGGATGTAGCTCAACTGGTTGGGTGTCCGTCTCCCATATGGAGGGACCTGGGTTCGATCCCCGGGATCTCCTGGTAAAAAAAAAAACAAAAAAACAAAAACAAACAACAACAACAAGAAAATAATCTGAGAAAATTGTCCATAAGTAAAGGAGGAATCAGCGATGATTTAAATATCTTATTTAAATAATTCAGAGTAATTATATCTAATGCCGTTCCAATACTTAATTTTGGAAAATAATTATAGACCAAATAGTAAGGTTGAGGGTTTATTTTCTTGCCCTGGGATATGCAAATTTCCATCAAGTGACATTTACATAAATGTATCTTACAAAAAATCTCTACTAATTCGTACAATGGGAAGAAACAGAAAATAAATGGGAAACTTCAAATATACTCAAAGAATCAAGTAACCTTAAGAAAAGCTGAGTTATTTAGGAAGAAGCATCTTTTACCATCACCTATTGTCATGATTATCTTGTTTGAGAGACTATTTTTACCCCTACTTCTTCCTATTAGCTCTTTAAAAATTTTTTTTCTTTGCCTTTGAGCAAGGGCAAACTTTCAGTGTGCTTTATGAATCATTCTAATTATACATTTGAGATGATATTTTCAATGACAATTGAAAAAAGCAGTTCACTGTATGTTCCCTTCAGAGTAGGTGGCAATTATGAAAATAATCTTCAACTTCCTACCTCCACTTTACTGACACCAGTAACTCAGGATTACACTGGTAGGAGGGCAGTATTTGTTATAATAATGCCAGTAATTTCTTAGAGATGAGTGACAGCAAGATACAGCCATGCTGGCAAGTAAACACAACTTGTTTGGTTTTAGAAACAGGTGGGGTGAAGCAAGATTCTGCTTTTGGTATTGTCTTTGATCTCCCAGCACTGTAGGCTGGCTGACATGCTGTTAGAAAAGTGCATTGATTTAATCAGCTTTGAGAATAGAAGTGCTTACCAATTTTAGAACAACAGCTCTTGTCACAAAAACTGTTGTATATTTAATTTAAAGTTTTCAACCTCCTCAATGAGAATATTAAAAAGATAGGGAATTTGGTAATTGTGTTTTAGCTCAATATTAATGTCCCACCCCACTATTAATATTTCATGAAACAACCATGACTCATAGAGCTCAGTATCCTTTTCAGACATACCATTATTAATGACCTCAGGCAGTCACTTATCTCTCTGGACCTCAGTTTCCTCATTTATAAAGTGAGGGAGGGGAGTGGATGTGGCTTAAGTGGTTGAGTGCCTGATTCCCACATAGGAAGTTCCAGGTTTGATCCTCAATGTTTCCTAAAAAACAAACAATAAGCAAACAAATGTAAAAACCATCTCAGGGGAGCCAATGTGGCTCAGAGGTTGAGCACTGGCTTCCCACATAACAGGTCCCAGGCCCAATCCCGGTCCAGGTAACTCAAAAAAAAAAAAAAAAAAAAAAAAAAGAGGGAAATAAGTATCGTGATTTTGTGTTTTTATATCTAATGATTTTAGATCAATGACCATGAGATGTACATGAGCCTAAATTAAAGACATGGACAGATGTCTCCACTTAATACCCAATAGTCTGATGTAAACTCTGTGCCTAACAAGAATTGTGATCCATTCAATTTTTGCAGCAGAAAAATCATGAAATCCTTACCATACTGGATTGTGGCCTTCCTCATAGTATGGAAGTGGGGCTTTGACAATATATTTTACATATCAGTTCTTTGTAAATGAAAAGTGTCATAGCAATGCAAGACATGTGTAATTGGTTACTATCTCACTGTGTGTATTCCCCAGCCTGCTATCTGCCCTAAAGAGGTTGTATAATTCTTTCCTGTTGAAAATTCTTGGATCTTGGAAATGGGCAGTTTTTAGATATCCCCACCTCTCTCCAGGCTCTCTAGATATAATGGTGGATTCTAGAGGATCTGTCCTATGTTCAGGTAGAGTCCATACTACAGTAAAAAGATGTCTTATTAGGATCTTGTCTCCTCTTAGGTGCTTCAAAGTCGCTGAAATTGACTATCCTCCAGATTTCTCAGAGCTTCAGGAAGATCAGACGCACTGTTTCTTCTCTTTGAGTCCTACATAATTGGGCATATTCAACTCATCTAAGATATAAGCTTCCATGGTCTCATAACTTGGTCTCAACTCACATTGACAACTTTTTTCAATCCTCTAGAAATCCTATAGATTTTCTGAATATAAAGTTCATCAATTTTCTTCCCTAAGCTTGTATGTTCTCCCTCCATTTGAACTTCCCCTTCCCTATATCCACTAATCAAAATTCTACTTATGCTGGGAGTAGATGTGGCTTAAGCAGTTGGGTGCCTAGTTCCCACATGGGAAGTCCCAGGTTCGGTTCTTGGTGCTTCCTAAAGAAGACAAATAAACAATGAGCAGACATTGAGCAAAAACAACAAGCAAGACAATGAGCAAAACAATGAACAGACAACACACAAAAACAAATGAGCAGGGAGCAGATGTGGCTCCAGCAGTGAGCACTTGCCTCCCACATGGGAAGTCCTGGGTTCGGTTCTGGTGCCTCCTAAGAAAAAATAAACAGATGAGGAGTAGACAATGAGCAGACAATGAGCACAAAACAAGCAAATAGACGAGAAAGTCATCTCGGGGGGAAAAATGACAGCTTGACTGAAACAATATATGAGTTAAAAAAAAAATTCTACCTATGCTTAGGACCCAGACAGATGTCATAATCACTTTTCTACACAGGAAATGATTTTTCTGTCCTTTGTAATTTTTAATACTCACATTATCCTCATCATAAATTGATATGTATTAGGGTTATTCTGGTACATGTCATCTACTCTCTATTAATTTGTAAAACCTTTGAAGGTAGGTTTGTGCCTAATATATCTTTGTATCTTCCCAATGACCTAATATTAATTTTACACAGAGTGGTCACCATTAAAAAATAATTGTGTGTTTGGTAAGTGAACTAAAAGTACATTAGTGAATGGAGACTAGTGGTGCCCCATTCCCCCCCACCGCCCCCATCCCAAGACAAGTTGCCTTATAAGCAGTGCATTAAACTTCATGCTCCAGGAGTCTCTGCAATTCTGTGTGTGAGTTCTCAGGGAGGTGAGAACTGCCGGTTCCTGTTCCTGCTAGCCAGAGTTATAGAAACAATCAATCACATTCCCAAGTCAGGAAAACATGAATAAAGTTAGGGCTCAGCAGAAAGTGCCTCAGTGGGGAAAAAAAATGACTTCCAAGACCCTACCCTACGTTATTCTATTTCAAGTCAAACTCCTGTCTGAGTCAAACAGGAAATTAGAGGTAAAACTTGTGTGATATAGCAAATCATTAATATTCAACTCCTTCAAGCCATGGTCATTAAACAAAATGAGGGTGTTTATTTAGGCTAGTTGGACTCCAGAGTTAAGGAGGCAGAGAGAGAAAAAAAAAAATCAGTGTTCTGGAGATTTAAGCTAAAACCCTGGAGGATTGGCAAGGCTTCCGTAAGTCAATTCCTTACGAAACATGGAAAGGTACTTTATTAAATACTCATTATATCAATCTTCCTTGCATCTAAAAATCAGTTCTGGCCAATGAAAATTAGTAGGTGTGGTTTCCAGGAAAGCTATTTTTTTTCCTTATAAAAAGAGATGGAAAGGTGGCACATGCTTTTAGCCTTTTTTCCTTCCTCCTCTTTCCTGTTTGGAGCTTTATATGGTGCTCTAATACTTAGAAGTGAAACACTATTTTAGAAGCATGGAGAAAAAAGACACAATGCTAAGGACGGTAGAGTGGAAAATAGAAGGCTCCCTGGCCCCTGGTGGCATCTTGGTGTGGTTGTACTAGTTATAGATTGACTTCTTTGGATGAATTTTATGGGGAAAAATTAACTCAATTTGTTAATGCTAGTGTGCTTGGGCTTCTATTATGTGCAGATGAAGGTAAATCTAACAAACACACTAGACATGTCTGGAAAACCTGTGGGTATTCCAACTACCTGTGGCAGACCTGGTCCAGGAAGGTCCTGTGGCATCTTCCATAATCTCTCAATTTACCCATCAGCTGGTTGAATGCAAAGGATCCAACAGATGACTCCAAGAAAACACCAATGGATGTTGGAGCCAAAGTTCAGAAGAAGTAAGAATCCCCGAATCATATAGAAAATATCATATTTCAAACATCTGATCAGACCATGATGTAAACCAGCAACAGACCTTTATTGTGTTAAACCACTGAGATTTGGGGTTTTTTTTTTTTTTTTTGTTGTTGTTGTTAAAACAACTAGCATTAGTAACTCCAAATAAACACCACCCTTCTGCAGAAGATCTGAGATACTTCCTATATTGAATAGAATGCTTTCAGCTACAAGTAACAGAAAGCCCCAAATTAATCTGTTTAAATAAGGATATTTATTATTGCACAAAACAAGGGTAGTTCTGGGGTTGGCTAATTTAATGGATAAATTACATCATAAAAGACCCTGGGTCCTTTCTGTCTTTCTGCTTTGCCATCTTCAGCATTTTGGACTTGTCCTCAGGTATATTCTCAGGATTGTGAGAGGGCTACAGCAGTTTCAGAGCCTTCTATGACCACATCTAAAAGAAGAGACTATCTCTTCTTAAGTGCATCTGGTTAAGAAAAAGGAAATCTTTCCCAGCAGCCAGACAGCAGAACTACCCTTGTGTTTCATCGAACAAAAGTGCATTACATGCCCATGCCTAAACCAATGAGCTTAGACCAATCAGTGTCTATCTTCTGTAGTAACCTTTCCAAAACCATATAAATGCCCAGAGGAGGTTAGATATCTGTGCAAAATGGAAATTCTATTAGGAAGGAAGAAGGAGGATGGAAGTAGATGAGAGTAGGCCTCCAAAAGTGTCTTCTATGCCTCCTGAGAAAGAAATCCACATGAGAAGAAAGATCTGGGCACAGTAAGGTAAAACCAATAGCAAATGTTTGGTCATTGGAAGAGATTAGAGAGCTCAGGAACAATGGAATGACTGATTTTGGAATGGGGATAATTCCTGTCCAATACCCTGGGTGATTATCTGCTTCTCAAAGAAGGAACTTCATGTAAAAAGTGGGATACCTATTTTACTTAACTCTTTGACACATGGAAATTCACACAGGACAGTTTTGTATCCCCTTTAGTAGCATGTGGTACATAAAGGATAATTATTTATCTCATGATAGACCATGATAGGGCTTTGGCATCCTGAAGGCTCAGTAAACCATAAGTAAAGAATTGCTAAACTTGACAGAGCAATGGGGATGCTCTGGGAGAGACTATGGATCATGGCCATGTATAGTGGAATGGTGACTGTGTTGGTACAACCAAGGGGAGGCAGCATCCATATGGTGGACAGTCATATCAGTGACTTTGGCAAAACCCTGCTTTCAAATGGCAGTATACATCAACAAAAAGGCGACAGTGGAATTGTTTCAGCAGACTTTTTGAACATATCTGAGACTCTCTGAAGTTTCCCAGATGTGACTGGGTGAGACTGGGGAAGGGGGAAGAGAAAAGATGTATCAATTGAATTATGCAAGTGTTAGTGAGCAGGTAAAGTATGGGTATTAATATTAATGCATCTCATATGCATTAATGATGAGAACTTGAGTTACAGAAAAACAGGAAATCTTTTATGATTCTTTTTTTTTTTTTTTTTTAAAGATTTATTTATTTATTTATCCACCACCCCCTTGTTGTTTTGCACTCATTATCTGCTCTCTCTGTGTTCTTTTTTACTTTTTCTTTTTTTTTTTTTTTTAAAGATTTTATTTATTTATTCATTTATCCCCCCCTTGCTGCTTGTGCTCGCTGGGTCAGCCAACCACGCCGTGCAGGCGGGCCCGCCCTCACCAGGAGGCCCCGGGAACCGAACCCGGGGCCCCCCATATGGTAAACGGGAGCCCTACTGATTGAGCCACAGCCGCTTCCCAACAGGAAATCTTTTAGCACTGAATATTTAAATGCACTCATGAAGAGGGAAAATGTATATGTTCTTATTTCCAGTTTATTAGCAGTCTTAAAAAATAAACTTTTTGTTTGTTTTTGGAAAAGGGATATATGTTTATTGTAAAAATAGAAATAAAGCTAACATAAATAATGTAAAAATCACTTTTAATCTCACCACCTAGTCATAACTGTTGGCTATCAAAAACAAGTTCAAGGGTACTCAGGTTCTCTTCTCTTCCACTCTCTCCCACTTCTCTACACAAACCTCTGAATGCTCGTATGAGTTAATCATTTTTAAAAAAATATGCAGGAAAATGTATAGTGCAGCTTTATGTATAATAACCACAACTAGAAACATTCTAGATGGCAAAAATGAGAAATTACTCTTAAAAATGAGTCCACTGTTCCAGAACAATGTAAAACAGCATACTTCCATTTACCTCTCTCCCATCCCTTGTGTTCTTGTTATATATTTTACTTTTCAAATGCTACAAATCCATGTATGTATGGCATTTAAATTAACACCATATTAACCCCTTCTGGAGCTCTATGTTACCTCCTGAAGATATAGGCTTCTATCTGGTGTTATTTATCTTCAGCCAAAGAAATTTTTTAACATTTATTTTGGTGCAGGTCTGCTGAAGATGAATTCTTTTGCTTTTGTTCTGTTTGAAATATCCTTAATTTGGCTTAATTTTGTAAGGATATTTTCTCTAGATATAGAATTACAGGTTGAGAGGTTTGTCCTCCAGCACTTTAAAGATAGTCTTCCAGGGTCTTCCATTGTCTTCTTGCTCCAGTGTTTCTGTTGAGAAGGTAGACACCATCATTAGTGTTGTTCTCTTGTATCCAATATATTTTTTATCTCTTTCTGTTTGTAAGATTTAAAAACATATTTCTTGGGTTTCAGTAGTTTGAACATGATGTTCATAGGTGTGGTTTACTGTGTATTTATGCTATTCAGCATTTACTGAGTTTCTTGAATTTGTGAATTCATATCTCTCAGCAGTTTTGGAAAATTCTGTCATAATTTTTTCAAATATTGCTCCTGTTCCTTCTTTTATCCCCTCTCTTTGTCACACTCTAAATGTATAAACATGAGATTGATGTATTGGACACTTTCTTCCATTTTTCCATTTTTCCATTTTTTTTCTCTTTTTCTTTCAGTTTGGATAATTTCTATTGATCTGTCTTCAAGTTCACTGAGTTTTTCTCTTCTGTGTTCAGTCTTTTGATAAGCCCATTGAAAGAATTTGTCATCTTAGTTATCATATTTTTCATTTAAAGAATTCCCATTTAGATCTTAAAAGTAGTTTCCATCAGAGAGTAGAATAGTTCTCACACTCCTAGGAAAGATTGAATGCTCTGTAGTCATGATAGCAAGCAGTTAGCAGAACTAGTTTTAAACTTATTCAATTGATTAAAGATTCTTTGCTTCAGTAAACACACATTTATTTATTTATTTAGGAGGTACTGGGGATTGAACCCTGGGTTCAATCCCCAGTATATGGGAAGCAGGAGCTCAATCACTGAACTACACCTGCTCCCCAGTAAACACACTTTTACAAGCCAGCCAATCATTGACAATGCCTCACTTCCGAAAGTCAGCCAATCAGTAATAGACTCACTTCAGTAAGCACTCTTCTGCAGGCCAATAAGAATGAACAGTTTCACCCAAGTAATCATATTTCCACAGATAATGTCAACCCATTTTCACTTCTGAAAATTAATTCCTGAACTCCATGCTTCCCCTAAAACCATATATTGTTTCAGCAGTCTTCCTTTCTTAGAGTGACTATGCCTGGCCAGCATAGCTCTCCTTTACTATAGAAAGCAATAATTCAGCTTTTCTTTTTATCTAATATATTGAATATGTAGTATCATTATATTTTGAGACTACTCTCTGTTCAAATTTCCCATATGTTCATGCCTGTTGTTCACTTTTCCCACTAGATCCTTTGACCCATTTATTATAGTTATCTTAAAGTCTCTGATAATTCCAATATCAGGGCCATCTCTGGGTCTGGTTATAATGACTGCTTCCTCTCTTGATATCGGCTACATTTTCTTATTCTCCACTTATCTCATATATTTTTAAATTTTTTTTGCAAAAGAACAATAGAGGCTGAAGTAATAATTTGCCCAGTAAAGAGTAGGCCTTTTCTTCTTTCAGGGAGTGAGTTAATCTATTTTGTAGATAAGGTGAGTGTGGGCTTTGTGCTTGCTTTAATTATATTCACTTTACCAGTGTCTTCAAATTCTTCGAGGGAGATGTCAGAATCTTCCCTTCAGCAGGGCTTGGGATCTGAGTCCTTGAAGGGCTTATTTCTGCTCTCCTACTCCCTCTTCATTCATCAGTAGGCCTGTGCACCTGTGCTTTGGGAGACTCTCTCTAAGTTTTCCTGCCACTGTCTTGCTCTCAATGAAGGACCAGGATGCCTGGGATGTTTCTCTAAGTTACATAGCCCTGCCCTCAAACTTTAGCATGCCTTGAGAGAGTGTGCTTTGGGAATTAGGTCTCTCGGAATTCCTGCTCCTTTTCCAGCTTAGTGTGATCTCTGCTAGGGATCCTTTCTTTCAGATTTTTTGCTCTGCCTTCTGCTCTGAGCAGATTTCTCATGTAAGTGCCTTGGGGAAGGTCTATCTCAAGTTCTCCTGCCCCTTCCCCAGCTATTGCTGCTGCCTCTCACTCTGAGAGGGCCTGAAGTGATTTGGAGTTGTTTTCTCAGTTCTCCTGTCTGACCCCATGTACCTGTACCTTGCCTGGGGGGGATGGTAAAGCTTTCTGCCTCTAGATTTCAGTGGGCCCGTGTTTTTTTTTTTTTTTTTGGGGGGGGGGTGGGCATCTCTCTCAGTTCTACATATTCTGACTCTAGGTTCCAGGCTGCTTTTAGGCTAGGGAAAAGGAATTCTCTAAATGGTCTAGTCTTACTCCCCAAAGTTACATATTAGGATATGGAGCCAAACGAATAATAAAGATTGTTTATTTGCTGCTCATTATAGTTTATGCATATATTTCCCTTGAGGATCTCAAAGGGGAACTATGGCTTTTGAAGAGCAGAATTTGGGTATAACTGAGTTCCCTGACCACTAGTAACAACTTGAAGGTATATCTTTCCTGGAATTTTTATGCATATATATATATATGTTTTCTTCAATGAAGTGAGATATTGTGCATGCTATATGGCACTCTATATTTTTACACTTAATAATGGGGTCAGTTAAAAGCCATCAACAAACAGAACCACTGTATATGTTTTAAACACAAGTACAAAATAAAGGGAATCTGCTATACAGGTAATAGAAGAGATAAGAGACCAAACAGAGAATGTGAGGCAACCCACACATTATCAACAGCAGGAAAATGCTTCACCCCTGGACCTGAGGGATGAAGGGAAGAAATGTTGTTAACAACACAGCAAGAGTCAGATCCGTGGTGGGTGCTGCCCAAATAGAGCTGGGATCATGGAATTGATCAGTGGAAGTTAGAGCTACAGAGGAGATGCAGCTGATGCCAGGGGTGCACTTGAAGCAGGGAGGGAAGGGAAAAAAATAACTAGGTTTCTCCACTCCTTCAATTCTTTGGACTTCTGCTGGTTAAATACTCTGGACTGGGGAAATGTAGTTCCTTATGACCCATAAGAAGGCAGAGAAGATCTGGAAATGAATTTCGAAGCACATAGAAGAATGACTGTGACAGTTTATCCTTTTTAGTTACTCAACATCCATTTTCACTGTTCTGTTTAAAGCCCACACAACAACTTCCTACTTCCACCCATCAAGAGGAAACTATCCTTTATACAGAAAAATCTTCTATTTCTTTTTCCCAAAATGGAGGCACAAAGTAACTATTTTATCCAAGGCTAGCTTCTGCAGGTGATATGCAGTGTCCTCCATTCTTTCTGGAGACCTATTTGTGGTTAGGTCATCTGTGAACAAATTGTAAAATTAAGCCTCATCTATATTCCTCAAAAAAGTAGCATAGGAAGGTGAAAAATAAATACTTGGTTAATATGTGTAGGAGTATGTATGATAAACATATGCATGGGTGCTAGAGTCTTCATTTCTGTAACTGATCATGAGGCCATAGTTGATATTTATCATTTTTTCTCCCACTAACCATTCCATGTTCTCTTACCCTCAGGCATACCTTAGCTAGGTTTTCTTGGTAGAGTGAGTCAAACCTATTTTCCTGAAGTATTTGGGTTCTTAGTGGTCCTGCCTTTAGTGAGTTGTTGTACTCTTCCATTGACTTTTACTCTTGGACATGGAAGGACTAAAAGGTGCCCTGGTGGATCTTCTGGGTCTCCCTATAGTCTTCCCTGCCCCTACTGTGTAGCAGCCATGCAGTTTTCCTTTGCTAAACTGTATAAATCATCCTAGATAGCACAGTAATTCCTTCTCTACCTGGTGAATCAATGGCATAGGGAGACCAAAATGACCAGATGGCAGTTTCAACTTATAATGGTGCCTTTGTGTGCCTCTTAGTGGAAAATTTCCTCTCTTGGGAGCTAAAATCTATAAACCATCAGAACCCAATGTTGCAAGGTAGCAATTATGGAATACTATTATATGTGTAATTAGTGAAAAGGACACTTTTAATTCTATCTTTTGATTTCAGGTTTATGTGTACTGGCTATGAGAGAAATAGCACCTTCTATTGGTCTTTAGTTTAAAACATATCTTGCATCTTGGAGAATAGCACACCAAACACAGTGAAACTTCACTAAACCTTTCTTCTATTTTAGGCCAGTTGCTGATAAGTAGATGAGTAAACAATAGAAGATGATAAAGCAAGTGAATACCATGGGTGTAAGCCCACTGCTGCTTCCTGCCTTTTTTCTTCCTTTGAGAGATGGATGCTCAAGAGGTTTTGGTGGTTCAAGAATTTTTCAGTTTCGCCTGAGATACCCAAATGTCCCCATATCAAATCTCAGAGTCCTACTATTCTAATTAATGCCCTAACCTTAACATAAGAGACTTGGTGAGACTGAGTGTGCTTGCATTGAACAACCACAGTGGGGGTACTGTACAGGTGCTGGAGCCATAGAGGAGATTCAGCCACTGCTGGGGATACCACTGAAACTAAGGGAGAGAGGCAGAAATACCCTGGCTTCTTCCCTCAGACTGAGTTCTCCTGGAGCAAGTATTCATGTGCAAGTTCTCATGGGGTGCTCCATGAGGGAATGGGAGAGGCAGGACAAGAGAATAGTAAGAGCTGGACAAAGTTCCTCAGAGGGTGGCTATAGCTAAATCCTGCAGGGAACACGTGAAGTAGAAGCTATGCCTCAGTTCTCTCACCCTGAAGCAAAGGAGCTGGCTTTTCTTACTCCCACCAACCTCAGTGGTTAGTTAAGAGTGATCCCCCAGGGAAGTAAATTCCCAGGCATTTCCACCTCATTGCTAGGCAAAGTGGCTTCCAGTAGCCTAGGAAGAGTTTTCCAGAAAATAACTGCAGGTGCTAGCTTTTGAAATGACATCATATGGAAGCTGATGGGAGGGGAGGGTGGCACAACACACATCATAAATAAGGGATTCAGGTGATCTGGGTGAGGACGGACATTGCTGGCTACATCCACACTCCAGCGTATTGCTAGTGTCTTTTCACGGTCTGGGTGCCCCAAGGCAAGGGAATATTCCTGTGAAATGGAATGGATCTGAGAACAAACAGGCAATTCACCAGCACAACAACATCTACAATTTCACCCCCAGACATTAATTATTTTTCTATGGCATCATTTAAATGATTGCATAGACTTCCAATGCACCAATAGTCTTCTTTTTGGACATCAGCTCTTTCCCATTATGACATTATTATGGAACAACCTTGCTACTAGATTTTAGTGTATATATTTAACTTTTTCCTTTGGAAAAATAGTGTCAGCACATTAGTAGTGATTCTGTGAAGATGGAGATAGATATAGCATTACTCAAACACTCTAAATAAGCAAATGCAACATGGAAAATTTCTAGTATGAACATGTATCAATAGGCAACATTTTACACATGGTTTAGATTCCAAAGTCAGTTGTTTATAATACATATTTGAAAGTTAGAACATATTTTTCTTCTGAAATAAGGTTGTAATTGGTTTTTAGACATCCAATCCATCTCATGAGCCTTCATTTAGCCCAAATATAGCTCAAATGCTGACTTATAGTATGATTAGTAGAGGCCTTTCCCCTGCTTCTCTCTCTCTCTCTCTCTTTCTCTCTCTCTCTCTCTCCCTCTGTCTCTCTCTGTCTCTGTCTCTCTCTGTCTCTCTCTCTCTCATCTCAATTTATGTCTCCCTGACTGAAAGGCCAGTGCCAAGCTGTGAAAGCAAAACAACCCTTTCCAGTCATTTATATTTGAGCAGGAATTTAGGTTTATCATGGGTCAGAAGAATTTGCAATTGTGAGATCGTTTGTACCCTGGAAAAAGGTTTTCAGGCACCATGTATAGGAGGGCGTTCTATTTTAAGAGAAAGGTAACCTTTTATTCTAAATGTATAACTTTATTAGCCCTGCATACATTATCTTTGCTGTCAACAATGGTCAGTGCTTTCTATTTCTCTTCTATCCATATCATATGTTGCCAACATATGTTGCCAGTCAGGTGCCGGTCAGGACCTGGGTCCGTGAAAACGGTGCCGCGGATGAGAAAGAAAGAATAAGACAAGAAGAGA